>JAVTVY010057314.1:0-28908 GCA_036873755.1 Hanleya hanleyi | reverse complement strand
CAGTTCCGGTCACGTGAACGGAAGCGGAAGTGACCTCGCAGAGGTCATATGCAAATGTCACTTCCGAGCTCTGAGCTCCACAGGCTTTGAGGTGTCCAAAGAGACACGGAGGTTACCGAAGATGTCACGGCTCGGCCCTCGACTTGGGGATAGTTGAACTGAGTGTGCTAAAAATAGATCACCAGCTAGCGTGCTATAAAAGGGCAGCGGCCTGGCCGTTTCATCAGACACTCTGTCAACCACCAAGATGTTCACTTGCACAACTTGCCAGAAGCAGTTTACTCGTCTAGATAATTTACGACGCCATGAGACCTCCACCCACAACGATGGACTGTATACTTGTATAACCTGCGCACGGTCATTTAATCGGGAAGATGCTTTACTGCGCCACGAACGTTCATTCCACGAGGACGCGACGGAACAATGCAAGGATTGTGGTCAACTCTTCAAACGACGCAGTCAGTTAAAACGGCATCAGCGTTTGATCCATGGTCCGTCATCACGGTTTTGGCGACAACTTCCTACTGAAGAGGAGCCGCGGAAGGTCAGACCCACTGAAGATAAGCCCGGGAAGACGAACGCCACTGGTGATGCGATGACGGAGAGCCCGCCTATACCCACAGTTGGGAAGAGCCTGGATTTCCGGCCGGACCCCACCGTTACGGTTTCGAGTCATACGTCATACATCGAACATTTTCTGGACGAGCCCATAAATGTTCGTAGCGATCTCTTACCCGAAGATCATCCAGAGAGTGACATCTCTCGGCGCCATTGGTCCATGACACGGCACTGTTTCCACCGTCATCGCCCTATTCAAGATATCTACAATTTCCCACTGACCAACCTCACCCGTCTACGCAGCTACGTGGAAACCATCTTCAATGACCAACCTACGGCCTTCACATTAAATGTAGCATTTGGGTACATCTTATGCCATAAGATGACGGGTGAATTGCGCTATTTCTATTCCAGTGCCATCAACCCAGTGTACGACCAACCGTTTACCATCATTAACCGGAGGTCACTAGAGATGATGCTGGACCAAGTGGAACAATTGGATGTCTTGGGATGGGCCCAACAACAACGACCCAACACCAAGTGGGCAGTGAAGAGGGTGACCAATGTTACGTTTTTCCTTACCAAGCTGATCCACCACCGCCATCGGTTGAATGCGTCACTCGTGCACTGATGAATACCATAACATGCCGTACATACTCTCTATGTCTACATGCTGATCATTGACTTGAGCTCAGTAAACACTTGTATCTAATGTGACAGTGCGTTAAATAATAAAACATGGTGTTTGATATTTCAATTTGTTTTGCTGTGAACATACTAAACATACCCAGGGCGGCTCCCCCAGCCTGGGTATGATGTAACATTGGGGATAATAAACTGTATGAACATTGCTGAACTTGTTGTTATTCACATCACCCCATTGACTTGATAGGCAGATCCCAATAAGCCCGGGGACCGATATTAGCCCTTTTGGCTAGAGGTGATAGGGGTTTTCCCCTAGTTTAGAACTGATTGTGCTAAAAATAGATCAACAGCTAGCTTGCTATAAAAAGGAAACGGCCTGGCCGTTTCATCAGACACTCTGTCAACCACCAATATGTTCACTTGTACTACGTGCTCGAAATCATTCACTCGCCGGCACGACTTGCGCCGCCATGAGGCTACCAAGCACGATGGAACCGCCCGGTATAGCTGTACGATATGTAGGCCTACACTGTCGTTTCAGCGCCCATATCATTTACAGCGCCATGAACGCTCAATTCATGGGCCATCCAAGCGTCCATGCGAAGAATGTGGTCAACTCTTCAAACGACCCAGTCAGTTAAAACGGCATGAGCGTTTGATTCATGGTCCGTCACCACGGCATGAGGGACAACTTTCCACTAAAGAGGCACAGATCCACTGAAGATCCACTGAAGATGAACCCGGGGAGGAGAATGCCACTGGTGATGCGATCGCGGAGAGCCCGCCTATACCCACAGCTCATAAGAGCCTAGATATCCAGCCGGTCCCTAGCATCACTGTTTCCAGTCATACGCCTGACAACAACGAACATTTTCTGGAAGATGCGGTGGATGTTCCTAGCGATCTCTTACCCGAAGATCATCCAGTGAGTGAGATGTATCGACGCCATTGGTCCATGATCCGACACTGCTTCCACCGTCATCGCCCTATATTGGACTTGTACAATTTCCGACTGACCGACCTCGCCCGTCTACGCAGCTACGTGGAAGCCATCTTCAATGACCAACCTACGTCCTTCACATTAAATGTAGCATTTGGGTACATCTTATACCATAAGATGACGCCTGAATTGTGCTATTTCTATTCCAGTGCCATCAACCCAGTGTACGACCATCCTTTCACAATCACCAATCGGGCGTCGCTAGAGACGATGCTGACCCAACTGGACACTGTGGATCCCTTAGAATGGGCCTATGAACAGCGTCCCAACACCAAGTGGATAGTGGAGAGGGTCACCAATGTTACGTTCTTCGTGGTTAAACTGACCCACCACCCCCATCGGATGAAAGTATTCACCCATGCACTGATAGATACTCAGAATGCGCAAACAACTATCTGAGGATATGTTTCCTCAACGGTATCCTGGCCTGTCCGATGATGATTAGAACAAACGGTTCAGAGCGAACATGGCCGAAGATGGAACTTTCTGAAATGGCGACTTCTGATTGGACAAGAGTAGCCGAGAATACATCTAACGGACAGGAACGAATATGACAGATGCAAATGGTGGCCTCTGATTGGACAAGAATATTCTTGAATTGTAAATATACCCAACGCGGCTCCCCCAACGTGGGTATGATGTAACATTGGGGAGAATAAACTATATGAAAAAAAACTTCTTCTTGTTGTTGTTCTCTCATGTGTGATCCTTGTTGTTGTTGCTGTTGTTGTTCTCTGTCCGGTCTATATCATGGTGTTATGTTAGAGTGTTAAGGTGTAACGACGGGCGTCGACGGGCGTCATTGCATTTCGAAGAATTAGTGACAATTCCATGGAATATCAGAGCTTCTGAGCTATTTCACCTGGGCGTTGAAGCATTCAGAATGGCGTTGGTGGGCGTTGCTACAAGATGACACCTCACACGACGCATTCGCACCGCGGATGGTCCATCTCTACACCAAGTAACAACCTTCACTGCTAAAAAATGCTCACTTTCGCTACTACTCGTACTGATGACGTCACCAATGACGTCACAGATGCTGTGGCTATCCCTCAAATCGAGGTCTGCACGCCGAGAGCTACAAGGTGACACCTCCCATGACGCATTCGGACCAAGGATGGTCCATCTCTACACCAAATACCATCCTTCACTGCCCCAAAATGCTCACTTTCGCTACTACTCGTACTGATGACGTCACCAATGACGTCACAGATGCTGTGGACAGCCCTCAAATCGAGGTCTGCACGCCGAAAACTACAAGATGACACCCCACACGACGCATTCGGACTGAGGAAGAAGCATCCCTACCCCAAATACCTTCCTTCACTGTCCCAAAATGCACACTTTCGCTACTACTCGTACTGATGACGTCACCAATGACGTCACAGATGCTGTGAACAGCCCCCAAATCGGGTCTACACCCCGAGAGCTACAAAATGACACCTCCCAGGACGCATTCGGACCAAGGATCCTTGGTCCATCTCTACACCAAATACCTTCCTTGTACTGCCCTAAAATGGCCACTTTACTTACTACAACCAACTGCGCATGCGCAGATTAACGCGACTTGCACTTAAAAACACACCATTCTGACTCTAACCCACACAAGCTTCAGTTTGACACCTTCCACGACCCATTCGGACCCATAGCGGTCCATCTCTACACCAAATACCATCCTTCACTGCCCCAAAATGCTCACTTTCGCTACTACTCCTACTGATGACGTCACCAATGACGTCACAGATGCTGTGGACAGCCCTCAAATCGAGGTCTGCGCGCCGAAAACTACAAGATGACACCCCACACGACGCATTCGGACTGAGGATGAAGCATCCCTACCCCAAATACCTTCCTTCACTGCCCCAAAATGCACACTTTCGCTACTAGTCGTACTGATGACGTCACCAATGACGTCACAGATGCTGTGAACAGCCCCCAAATCGGGGTCTACACCCCGAGAGCTACAAAATGACACCTCCCAGGACGCATTCGAACCGTGAATAGCCCATCTCTACACCAAATACCTTCCTTTCACTGCCCCAAAATACCCACTTTACTTACTACTCGTACTGATGACGTCACCGATGACGTCACAGGTGACATGAACAGCCCTCAAATCGGGGTCTACACCCCGAGAGCTACAAGATGACACCTTCCAGGACGCATTCGAACCGTGAATAGCCCATCTCGACCCCAAATACCTTCATATACTGCCCCAAAATGGCCACTTTACTTACTACAACCAACTGCGCATGCGCAGATTAACGCGACTTGCACTTAAAAACACACCATTCTGACTCTAACCCACACAAGCTTCACTTTGACACCTTCCACGACCCATTCGGACCCATAGCGGTCCATCTCTACCCCAAACACACACCCACGTACCCCCAAAATGCCTGATTTCTCTACTACGGCCAGACTGCGCATGTGCATTTTGACGCGACATGCATTTAAAAACACGCCATTCTGACTCTACCCCACACAAGCTTCACATTGATACCTCACACGACCCATTCGAACCGTGAATAGCCCATCTCTAACCCAAACACACACCCACATACCCCCAAAATGCCTACTTTCTATACTACGGGCCAGCCTGCGCATGCGCAGACTATTGAACACGGACAAACCATTAGTGTAGTCAAGTGCTCCTCCACGAGAGCTTCAAAATAAGACCTCATTCGACCCCATTGGACCATTAGGGACTCACCTAGACTCCAACATGTCCACCCCGTATGGCCCTATACACCCATAGCCATGCAGTATAGGCCTATGGGCCTACCCAGGCCTCGGTGACTTTTTAGCTCATCTGGGCCGAAGGCCCGATGGGCTTATGTCATGGCCTGACTGTCCGTCGTCCGTCGTCCGTCGTCAGTCGTGCGTCGTCCGTCGTGCGTCGTGCGTAAACATCTTCTTCTCTGAAACCGCTTGGCCGATTAAGCTGAAACTTGGCATGCATGTTCCCCCCAATGAGTACACCAGAATTTGTTCATGCCGTGTCGATACGATTTTAAATATGGCCGCCATGGCGGCCATCTTGAATTTGCCATTGAAACATTGTTATCGCGATTTCTCAGGAACTACTGCATAGATCTTTCTCAAATTTGGTACACAGGTTCCCCTTGGGGTCTAGTTGTGCAAGATACCTGTTGTGGTCTGATTCACAAATCCAATATGGCCACCAGGCGGCCATCTTGGATTTCCCCATGAACCATTGTTATTGCAATTTCTCAGGAACTACTTTGTGGATCTTCCTCAAATTTGGTACACAGGTTCCCCTTGGGGTCTAGTTGTGCAAGATACCTTTTCTGCTCTGATTCGAACATCCAATATGGCCACCAGGCAGCCATCTTGGATTTCCCTATGAAAATTCGTTATCGTGATTTATGAGGAAGTACTGCATGGATCTTTCTCAAATTTGATACACAGGTTCCCCTTAGTGTCTAGTTGTGCAAGATACTTTTGTGGTCTGATTCAGAAATCCAATATGGCCACCAGGCGGCCATCTTGGATTTCGAGATGAAACATTGTTATCTCGATTTCTCAGGAAGTACTGCATGGGTCTTTCTCAAATTTGGTACAGAGGTTCCCCTTGGGGTCTAGTTGTGCAAGATACAATTTGTGGTCTGATTGAAAAATCCAATATGGCCACAAGGCGGCCATCTTGAATTTGCCAGTGGAATCTTGTCATCATTATTTTTCGTTAACTACTGCATGGATCTTTCTCAAATTTGGTACACAGGTTCCTCTTGGGGGTCTAGTTGTGCAAGATACCTTTTCTGCTCTGATTCGAACATCCAATATGGCCACCAGGCGGCCATCTTGGATTTCCCTATGAAACTTCGTTATCGTGATTTATCAGGAAGAACCGCATGGATCTTTCTCAAATTTGATACGCAGGTTCCCCTTGGGGTCTAGTTGGGCAAGATACAATTTGCGGTCTGATTGAAAAATCCAATATGACCACCAGGCGGCCATCTTGGATTTCCAGATGAAACATTATCGCGATTTTTCAGGAACTACTGCATGGATCGTTCTCATATTTGGTACAGAGGTTCCCCTTGGGGTCTAGTTGCGCAAGATACCTTTTCTGCTCTGATTCGAACATCCAATATGGCCACCAGGCGGCCATCTTGGATTTCCCTATGAAACTTCGTTATCGTGATTTATCAGGAAGAACCGTATGGATCTTTCTCAAATTTGATACGCAGGTTCCCCTTTGGGTCTAGTTGGGCAAGATACAATTTGCGGTCTGATTGAAAAATCCAATATGGCCACCAGGCGGCCATCTTGGATTTCCAGATGAAACATTGTTATCGTGATTTCTCAGGAACTACTGCATGGATCTTTCTCAAATTTGGTACAGAGGTTGCCCTTGGGGTCTAGCTGTGCAGGATACCATATATGGTCTGATTGAAAAATTCAATATGGCCACCAGGTGGCCATCTTGGATTTCCCCATGAAATTTTGTTATCGTGAATTCTTAGGATATTACTGCATGGATGTTGATACACAGGTTCCCCTTGTGATCCAGTTGTGCAAGATACCTTTTTTTGGTTCATTTCGAAAATCCAATATTGCCGCATCTTGAATTTCCCATGAAACTTTATCATAAAATCTCAGGAAATAACTGCATGGATCATTTTATAGTGTTCAGGGGGGACAACACAAGTTAGAAACTCATCTATTGCAGTTCTTTAGTAAAAATTTCTCACAGCTACTTTCTCCAGTTACAGACAGATGACCTACAGTGCCGTGGCACTATCTTTTACATCTTCGCAGACAGATGGGGCTATGTCTTGGTTAGGCCATACCTCACCAGAGATTACTTTCATTGGAAAAATGTCCTGTTACATCTCATTGCCATCGTAACAACCCAGTCGCACATATTTCGTACTCGACATGTCTCCCCCTGGTGCATATACCCACAAAATATTGGAATCGTAGGTTAAAAACTGTCCAATGTACTGTCCGGACACGAAGTGGACAGACGGACGAACGACTGCAATCACATAATAAAAATTGGTTCTGGTTATTGCTTATACAGCTTACTGACAATCACACATTATATTTTGGTATAATTGCCTTTATTTCATAACCTCCAATTACAATCATGAATTTACAGCTTGACCTCCTGTGAAATCGACTATGTTGCCATTTTGTTCAGGGGAGACAACGCAAGTTAGAAACTCATCTATTGCAGTTCTTCAGTAAAAATTTCTCGCAGCCACTTTCTCCAGTTATAGCCAGATGAGCGCTACAGTGCCGTGGCACTATCTTTTCAAAAATTTCACCGATTCGCACCGGGACACTTCCTATCGTGTTCTAAATGACGAGACGTGAAAAACAAATCCAAACAACCCTATCGTACTTTTTCAAAAATTTCACCGATTCGTGCCGGGACCTATCATGTTCTAAATGACGAGACTAAGAAAACGAGACCCCACAACCCTACCGCAAATGTATAGAAGTACGTTTGCCAGGGGGACAAACATTGATCCTATACCTCCAGTATGGGACTATATGGGGCTATATCGTACTTTTTCAAAAATTTCACCGATTCGTGCAGGGACACTTCCTATCATGTTCTAAATGACGAGACGTGAAAAACGAGACCCCACAACCCTACCGCAAATGTATAGAAGTACGTTTGCCAGGGGGACAAACATTGATCCTATACCCCCCATACCCCAAATAGGTATTTTCCCGTAATTTAGGATAAAGTCCGTGTTCCGTTTTTTTTCAGGAAAATTTTTACATACACCCACCCTGGAACTAGGGGGAGATAACTCTATTGATAGGCCAGCCCCGTTAATCCCGGCGACCTATATACCCCCATACCCCATATAGGCATTTTCCCGAATTTTTCGATAAAGTCCGTGTTCGGTTTTTTTTTTTTTTCAGGAAAAATTTTACATGCACCCACCCATGACTGGATGCCCCTTCACATAGGCTTCACTTTGATACCTGACTCGACCCCATTGGACCACTAGTGGCTCCCCTAGCTCCAAAACGTCTAGCGGGACCCATACAGGGTCCAGTTTTCGACACATGGTGACCACATTCCGACGAAATGGCCAGTTTTTGACACCGGATGTGCCGCCATCTTGAACATACGTGCCGCCATCTTGGATATTTCCCATAATGCACCGGGTCAAAATACTCGCTTCTGTTTGGACGAGAGCTGTGTGACGGATTTGAAATACTCGCTTCTGATTGCGTCTGCGCATGCGCAGAATGATATTCCTACCGCACACCCAACCCATCAGATGCCCCTTCACATAGGCTTCACTTTGATACCTCATACAACTCCATCGGACCATTAGGGGCTCCCCTAGCTCCAAAACGGCTATTTTCATACACTTCGGCCACCGCGCATGCGCAGAATGCCGATACTTCAACCCCACACCCAGCCCATCAGATGCCCCTTCACGAATGCTTCACTTTGATACCTCACTCGATCCCATTTGACCATTAGGGGCTCCCCTAGCTCCAAAACGTCTATTTTCATACCCTTTGGCCACCGCGCATGTGCAGAATGCCGATATTTCAATCCCACACCCAGTCCATTAGATTCCCCTTCACGAATGCTTCACTTTGATACCTCATATGACCCCATTGGACCATTAGGGGCTCCCCTAGCTCCAAAACGTCTATTTTCATACCCTTTGGCCACCGCGCATGCGCAGAATGCCGATATTTCAACCCCACACCCAGTCCATCAGATGCCCCTTCACGAATGCTTCACTTTGATACCTCATATGACCCCATTGGACCATTAGTGGCTCCCCTAGCTCCAAAACGTCTATTTTCATACACTTTGACCACCGCGCATGCGCAGAATGCCGATATTTCAACCCCACACCCAACCCATTAGATGCCCCTTCACGAATGCTTCACTTTGATACCTCACTCGACCCCATCGGACCATTTTATCTAGGGACTACTTTTTCTCCGCTGAAGCTTTTTTCCGAGACCGCATCACCGCCAAAACCGCTACCAGACCGCATCACCGCGGAGGAATACATTCCCTGTAACAATTGGAACTCTTCTGTGTTCGGTGGTAGCTTTTTGGTCTTTCTGCCGGAACTATACTGCACTTGACCTTTCCCCCACATTTCCTCCACAAATGACCACAAAAAAGTAGGTCAATACGCGCTGTAATAGCCTTTATATACTACTTGGGTTTATTCGACTAAACCGCCAGTAAAATTGGTCTATTCGTAGATATTTCCGTCTTATCCACGGGTAATGCATCCTCGCTAAAACCTTTAGCCTTTGGCTCGCAAATAGAAACCTTGACGTGGTGAAGATGCGGGTAATGGTGCTTCATCCGCGGATTTATCCGCCTTACCCGTGGGTAAAAAGCGGTCTATATCCGCGAATTTATCCGCCTCACTCGCGGGTTTTATTCCGGATGTACATACTTTTACGTGTATTTCCTCCGAGTTTAAACTCTCTATCCTACTCTACTTGCATGTATTATCCACAGATAGTACAAGTCCGATAACGGTGAAAACGGACAAACGGCGAACCGACAGCACTTGTACTGTAGTATTTCTGCACTACGTACAATGTACAAGGTATATAACATGTGGGTCATTTTGTGGGGTTGCTGAACAAAATAAGGCTCTACGGATAACATGACTTTTTATTTAGTTTTGGAATCGTGCACGAAATGAAAACACAGAAACATTTTGTTGCGTGCAATTTGGATTAAGTTTCCTCTCATGATTTTCTATTTCGTCAAACTGATTAGCTTCCAAGTTTTCAAATCTGTTTCTTTCAAAAAGTTAATTAAGTCGCCATTAGAACAGAGATAATAATGTTAACCTGTACCGAACATTCATTAGTGAATCGATAAAAAGTTTCAGTTGATAATATTTCTGTCAATATGCTAACCTCAAAAGTTCATTCGCCGGTTGTTTTTAATCTCTGTAGTGACCCGGCAAGTTTTGTTGAATTATAACCACAGGTCCGATATTCATCCGTCTCGTGAACGGGAACAGGCCGAGCCAAGGAAGGGTAGAGGTGTACTACCAAGGTCGATGGGGAACTGTCTGTGACGACAGTTGGGATTATCATGACGCTTTAGTAGTTTGCAGGTGGTTGGGATACAGGTGAGATTACTGACATAATACATGCTCAAAATCTAGGGGCCATCCAGTCTACACAAGACAAAATGCACCTCCACGCTGGGTTTTCTTTGGAAATCAGTCAGAGGGCATTTAACTACCCATTTCTGGATAGCAATATTCCATAATGACCTGCATACGGCGTATACATGTCTAGCTTTTTAGAATTTGCTAGACCCAGTGCAACGTGTGACGAGTCCAATCAACGCCAGAGAACATTATTAAATATACTTGTCAATTAAGGCTATATATGTACCACCAAATGTCTCCATTCTAAGTTTCTCAAATTCTGAGATAAATGTACACCGACGACATGTTTTATGAAAGCGTGCATAAGATCTTTAGCGTTGCTTTTCGTAATTTGTGTCTAATTTGGCTTTTCCCGGGTCTAGGGGGCGTTTGATCTCCATGTTCAAATGAGCCGTCACAATCAAAGCGTGACTGAGATGCATTATACTCCAGAAAACGACTTCGGATAAAGAAGACGGGTCAGTGATAAGGATTCTATGTGAAGAACTTCATGATGTTGTGCTGTCTTCATTGGAAACTGTTGCCCACCTCTCTCTCTCGCACCAAAAAAATCTGATTTTTTTAAATGTTCGTTTTATCGCATTTATGCATCTCGACTATTGACGTGGAATTTCTTTTTTACGGACGACGACTGGATATCGAATGTCAGGTCTGACGCTTATACTACAGAGGGTGTTCTGACAATTGGAGCATGTTGGACACGATATGGCGTAATGTCCCACTACTCCCCGCTCTCTCATATTTCTTGCTTTTGAATATTTGATTTCTGACATGCAGTTCAACCAATGTACAAGCCTACTCAGAAGCGCACTACGGACAAGGAACCGGAGACATATTACTGGATGACGTCCAGTGTACTGGGAGCGAAAGTAGTCTGCAATATTGCCGCTCCTCGCCGTGGGGTGTCCATAATTGTCAACATGGAGAAGATGCTGGAGTAGACTGTTCTCCAGGTATATGTATGAAACTCGCCGTCTTCATTGCCACCAACTAAAGTGAAAATTGGAAGATTATGTCCTGTGTATCAGAGACGTATCGAACTCTGGCATCATAGGAAACGCGATAGTGATTCGAAGAAAGAAGTAGCATGTGTTCATGTCTTTTTGTAATATTATCTGCCTGATTGAAATTTGATGCTAATTGTGTGAAGCGAAAAATGGTCTTTAGATTATAGAGGCGGAAAATCTATATATGAATCAAGCCTGTATTGCAAAGTGAATGTCCAATATGATGCTGGTGTAAAGCGCTAAGGAGAAATATAGTGGAAAGGAAGGTGCCGGCTGAATGGAACAAAGTTGCAATTTCTCTTGAATTCTGAAAACGCAATAATCGACAGTCATTTACAGTATCCCCCGATTTCTCTATCTCCGACTGTGTATGATAAGATAATCCAAATAATTGTTCATTTCTCAACGTTTTTACAGAAAAATCTCACTCAGGGAAATGTCTCATATTTTTATCAGTGCCAAATATTTATGAGAGGATTTAAAGTTAGCTTTCATTCAGTGTAATGATTCTATGTATATATACTAACCGTTTGTTTTTTCCCCAGAATTTCTTACCCATACAACAGGGGTACCCTACACGATTTCTTTGACAAAGGAAGGTAAGACCGAATGAGTGGATAAGATCAATAAGTCATGACACTGACTGTGGGTCAGCATGCACCGGAAGCATACAGGCACGATTTGAATTAGGTCCACTGTATTAGTATGGCACGAAGTCTCTTTTGTGTACGTGAAGTAATATAAACTGATCCATTTGATAGTTGTCATTATTTCAACGCATCCTCGCCACAGCGCATGCTCCAGCTCACAGGCTCATTTATCATCCCAACCACCTCGCTGGGGGTCTAATAACACCCCAGCCACCAGTCAGATTTTTGGACCGGATTCGGGGCCTTCGCGCACATCGCCGGAAGTGACATCATATATAGTAAAATAGATGTTTAACGAAAATTTTGATTACTTTTCAAGTCTGCATAATACCTCCGTTGACCTAGCGTTAAAAAGAATTATCTGGAGATAATTTTCCCTGTTTATCTGGACAGAGCATATGAAAAGTAGTTCGCTGATGTGCAACACTAAAGGAGTCGTTTGGTCGGATTCAAACTGAACCGTGCGTTGGTTGGTTTCCCCTATACGTCATAGCAACGTAGTAAAGGTCAACTTCCGCTATTGGAGGCAGGGATGTTATTGGAGCCTGCGAAATGGAGCATGCGCTTTGGGGAGGTTGTTATCATCCCTGCCTCCAATAGCGGAAGTTGACCGTTACTATGTTGTTATGACGTATGGGGAAGCCCACGTACGCACGGTTCAGTTTGAATCCGGCCGAACAACTCCTTCAGTTTTGCACACGAGCGAACTACTTTTCATATGCTCTGTCCAGATAAACAGGGAAAATAATCTCCAGATAATTCATTTTAACGCTAGGTCAACAGAGGTATTATGCAGACTTGAGAAGTGATCGAAATGTTCGGCAACATCTATTTTACTATATATGATGTCACATCCGGCGAGGTGCGCGCGGCCCGGAATCCAGTCCAAAAATCTGACTGGTGGCTGGGGTATTATTAGACCCCCAGCGAGAATGAGGGCATTGCGGAGAAGAAGCAGGTAAAAAATAAGGCGAATTAAGAAGAACACAACCCATGATTGATCATTTCTCAAAGAGCCGCCCAATACTAAGTGATTCAGAATTCAAATAATTTTGGATATGAAGAACAAATCAGCCAGCTCACAATCCGTTACAAAGCCTTTATGTAAGCACTTGTAATGTAATCGGCTTACGATGGGATGTTCTTATGATATTCGCACATGGTATATCTTGATTACGTATATCACATTTTTACATTTCTGATGGCACTTAAAAATGTTATCTGGAAAGCTCCAGTCCCCTAAACAAGAGGTACAAGTAACAAATGTCGCCCCCCCCCCCATTCACACACACACCAGTCAGTGGTACATCCCAATGAGGCTCAGGACAAGTATATACGGTTAAGGGCTACACGTCTGTTTTAGTCCGTAATTTGTTTGATATTCCAGAATATTTCAACCAACAAAAGTAACTTTAAAAACTCCGTAAAGCATTAAATCAGCGAGATCAATCTTACTCTCCGGGTTAAGAGACATAGCAATTGTATTCTTCATTTCCAGAAATAGCATTACGAGCAATGACAGTTACTTGTGATCAAAAATCATTCCACGTGGCGGTAAACTTACAGACGTTACAGTACTATGGCGTCGTCAACTCAGAGAACGTTAATGACGTCACATCAACTGACGGCGGCTGTCGAGGAGCGATGAAAGGCCATATGTTATACATAGACGTTCCGGTGAATTCATGCGGGACCCAAACCAGCGTAAGCCATTCACTTTTGTCACTCTCATAAGTGCATCATTGGCAGTTTCGTCTTGGAAAGGATAACTATCAACCTAAAAGTATGACACTTGGCTATGGGGCCCCCACGGCACGCTTCCCCAACAAACATAAGCCAGGTGGGTCTATTGCCGCACCTGCATCTATAAATTGCACAGCTGCTATATTTAGCCTTTGACTGCATCTTTGGTCAGCTTCAATTTCAAGCGAGCAACTGAGAAAGCGTCAACTGAAGCATACGTCACCGGGGATGATGGAATGAATCTGAGCGGATGATGCTGCCGTACAAAGAAACGAATAACCAACGTCATACTTCTGATCCTACATATGCAGCAAGTTTGGAGTATGTGTTAAAATGTCGAGTTACGGATAATTAATAAGGATCATGGGTCATTTGCAGATTATGTTTGTGATATGTGGGTTCGATTGGAGTGTATATGTCAAGGTATATAAGTCTGAATATCATCCTATTATTCTCGAGTAGGCAAAAAAAAAAGAGGGAAAAAACCACATTACAATCAGTCTTATTTGTCGTTGATAAAAATGTTTTGGTCATTTCAGGAAACATCCTATTTTGTCCTATACCAAAACGGGCTGAAAATATATTACCGCGACGTCGGTGAGATAACACGCCACCACGTGATACAAGTTCCGATGGACTGCTCCTTTCCTCGAAAGGTGGAGTCTGAAGGGAAGTACCGGATACATGAGAATGTCCAACAGAGTGGCACGATGATTCACGCCGCGGGCAAGTTCAACACTACTATGGAGTTTTACCGAGACCAGTTCTTTCACAGTCAGATCACCAGTTGGCCACTTACAGTCGACCTAGATCAGACAGTTTATGTTCAGCTGTCCTTGCGGTCTCCGGATACAAACCTTCGTCTGGCGATAGAGTCTTGTGTCGCAAAGCCTTACAAGGGGGTATCGTCACACCAATACTGGCTTATCCGTGACGAGTGAGTACAGAATATGCCCCCCCCCCCCCCGAAAAGATACGCATCCAGATGCCTCTTTACATGTATAGATAGTATCGGCCACAGCGGTTGGCGCATCGTAATTATTGGTGTGACTCGTTGGGGTTAAGTGCCATTATATGCTTGACGCCAGGTTTTATAGCACCCAAATCGCAATGTTGTTTCGCTTTTGCTATAGTTCTTGACGTGAACACCAATTTATGCGACTATGCGATCCACCGCTTGCAACAATTAATCCATGGCCTTCACATCGGAGGACCCCGGATGGTGGATTCTGGATCAAGCATAATTATTGGAGTGAATGAGTAGGATTTAACGTTGCTTTCAACAATTTCTCGTTGCTACCACGACGGTGCCTACTTGTAACAGAAGGGTCCCAATGTCGCCTGTCATATGACTCACCGTAGCACGTAGCCAGCCATGATACCCCACACAATCACATTGTCCTGACAGTGTGCCAGCGAGTCCTTGATCTATCATCTTACTGCTGAGCACCAAGCCAAAAAACAAAGATACCATTTGTTCTAACACGAGTCTGGATCGATACCAGGACTCTCCGCTTGCGAGGTGGACGATTTAACCACTGTGCTATCGCAGTGCTTGAAGGAAATTTACCAGTCCTCGACACTGATATAGAAGTGCTTCGTATTTCTTCTATACTTATCCCTACACTGTGACCGTGATACAAACATTTTGTTACAAATGCATGAAAGGAGCCAACCATTCGCCTCATGCGCAAGTCATATAATCCGGGAGTTTCCTAGGAACCTTAACATTTGCATTTTAGTTACGATAGCAGATACGAACACACTAATTTGGAAGCTTATGAACGATATCGCAATAATTATTTCCGTTAGGATTCAGTTATATCTACTTGTATGTTCAAGTGAAAGAAGTCGAAGTATAATTTGTCAGCTCTTTAGGGAATTCTGTTGGGTCTATGTTACGGGGTCGGACAGGATCAACTCTCGCAACTGAAAGTATTCAAGATGTTGCTTTTCTAAACGAACTTCATACGCATTTCTAAAATTCATAATACTTCGTTTGGATACTTCTAGATATATATATTGCTCACTCTCTTGTCAGTCTTGCATTTAACCCATGCTTCGTTCACCTGTTTGTACAATTTTAGCTGTTCCGTTGATGCTACGACCACCATCCTGCCATCCGGACCAGATTTCGCACGCTTCCGATTCTCAACATTCGAATTTGTTTCCCAGACGCCGGAAGTGTACATAGACTGCCAAGTGACGGTCTGTGAAGCTACCGATCCAGCTCCACATTGCCAGCCTCATCATTGCAGCGGCGTACACTCGAGGAAAAGGTCAAACTCGCCCAGTGAATTATCTGTGGAAGTGGTAGGAGGGCCATTTCTGATCAGGCACAAGAGAAGTTCCAAAGGTCAAGGTAACTTCTTGGAGTATAAATAAATAATGTGACTCCATTGTCAATAGTTTCATCTACCACCCAAAAAAAGTCCTCTCTCTCTGAACGAAGATCGAAGACCCAAAAACGAAGACATCAGGGTCTTCCATCTTCGGTCTTCGTTTTGGCAATACCCCTAGGGGAAAAAAGCAAAACGAAGATGGAAGACCCAAAAACGAAGACCCTGGCATTTCTGGGCTGTGTGATGCCCTAGGAGGGCGTGAGGGTGTGGGATGCACTTACAAATGCCCCCTGGGAATTTTAGTCCCCTTTTAAATTTTTAAATACAAAAAAAAGTGAATTTTAAAATTAAAAAAAAATTGTGCTCACAGCAGTTCCCAATCAAGTATACCTGGAGAATAAAGTCGGCCCCAGTTTATAACATAGCAGGACATGTAAAACAGGCGGCTACTGTAATCGTCTCTTCAGGGTCTTCCATCTTCGGTCTTCGTTTTGGTAACTGTGTATAACAGCTGTGGATTTCTTATCACTCTAACAGCAAAAATCCCATCTGCACATTATACACTCAATATAGTTGTTTTAAGTCGCCCCATACTGTTGAGAAGTGATACACTCTCAGCAGACAGTTTACTTTGAAATTTCTTGGATTTCAGCTTCCTTTTTTTGCATGTTAATGTCGAAAAAAATGTGTTTTGTGAAATATTGAAGTTAACGAGCTATTTCAGTTTTCATCAATATAAGGTCCTGGAGAGCAGACAAGAACAGAGAATACAAGCCTTTTTCATGAGTCCTGAACGCGCAGTTTCTGCAAACGTTATAAAAACTTCATTCTTAAATTTACCGCATTTCTTACACCAATGTGATAATATTTCATCTAAATAATTCTGCTAACTTTCTGTTATTATCAGGCATCCAGCTGGAAGTCAACCCGCCCAACGACAACTCCGACGACATATCACACTCCTATCTTCTGCCTCTGATCGCAACCACTACAGCTGCCCTTCTGATTACGACTCTGGCTGCAGCGGTCTATTTGGTGAAGCGCAGGCGCCAAGCAAGAATATATAAAGTTTAAGTATCGGTTAGAATCAGTCATACGTAGTTAGACGTTCTTGTGTAAAACATATATTATTGTCAAATTTAATACTGGTGCAAGCTGACTCGAAGTAGATTCACAATCCGTTCTGTATCCACTCAACTGTATAGAGGGTGAACACGATCATAATGGCCACTGTGGTCAATGTCCTTCAGAAATAACCCTACAAGTTTATCATGTTTCAAATTGTTGACTAGTGATATTGAGCTTGACCGTTTGACCCCGGCCTTGCTACCCGACTCGATACATGTTCAAAAAATTAAGATTTTCAATTGCCTGATTATTAGTCCAGTGACCTTGAACTTTGGACTTCAGTAGGTTTCATGTTTGCCCTAAGCTCATGTTAATATCCTTTAGTTTGATTACATTCACATTATTGGGCCCACAGTGATGTCGACCGTTGAAAGATGGTGGTACGATAAGGCGGGATTTTGGCCTATACGTGGTGCGGTTGAAATCGAAAAAATAAAATGTCCTAAAAATACTAATGTTTTAATGTAACGACAAGAGAAAATATAAGTACACAATATGTGAAAGTTTTAGAGCGATTGCGTTATGATTATAGTTATCACATGAAACTGAAATCCACAGCTTGTGCTATTTCGTGAAAAAAGGGTCAAAATCGAGTCCTTCAGACACGCATTTAGACGCGAAGGACCCCTTGGACCAGAACGCCATTTAACGTGGTGTTGTGTGGTAACATTATATCCCCACTACTGGAAGATCTTTTTGGTCCAAGGGGTCCTTCATACTAAAAAATGAAAAGTTATGATTCATAACGTTTGAAGTTTTCGTAAGTAGATTAAAGTGACAAAATAGCCTGTTACAGTTGTTCGTATGTCGTGGCGTAGTGGATACGCACGTTGGGTCACAAGCGCGTCGAAATTTTCTTTTACCGAGTTCGAATCCCAGGAGGGCAACATGTGTGACGTAGACAAGTTATTTCAATCTTTCTCATTTTTGTAAAAAAAAATTACATTCAGTATATCTGAAATAAGAGTTTAGGCTATCATTATGAACCAATTAAAAGTAAAATAAATATTGTTTACCAATGACACGATACCATGTGGACATTACGGGCCAGTCAAACTTTGAAATCGAACGATCAGTCGCTACCTGTTACAACGGCAATATATTCGCCTAAATTGTGTATTTATTCTCAAATATGTGCATATAAAATCGACTGCAACGTGGTGAAATAATAACGCCTCTGTACCAAACAAATGTGAAGCTATCATGGTTCACCGTAACATTCAGTCTGTTGATTGACAGCTGTCGCCGACGACAAGTTGTACATTGCATTGTGATTGACAGATGGAGAGAAGAAATGTACATTCCTATGAGTCGGCTGGCTGTGGGCAAAAACCCCGCCTTACAATACCATCTCCTTTTGATCTCAATTTTGATATTTGAGATATCATATCCCCTAGGTTATCCACTGACAAAATTTCCTTATTTTTTGTAAGAATGACCTTGACATTTGACCTCAATTTTGCCAAGCGATACATTGTACTCCCCTCATATATCCACTCGAACATGTGATGTCAATAATTTTCTGATTTTTGTGTCAATGACCTTGACCTTTGACCGCGATTTTGGTTCGCGACATCAACATGGGACCTGATGGTTATTCTGGCGAAAGTTGAGAGGTCCCTCCATTTGTTATGGAACTAAATCATGAATGTCGGGAGGAGCAGACGAATTCGAATAGAGGTGTTTGTCAAATAATTTACACTGCATGCAGATTTGAATGCTTACATTTCAGAATAAAACTTTTGATGATAATTGTTTGATGAACTGGAAATGGTCCTCAAATACATGTATCTTTTCACGGCTCTAAAATATACCCATCTTTCAATACGAAATCTGCTTTGTGTGTTTTCATACCGCCTGCTCTGGGAAACATTTACATTTGGTCAATCACAAATTTAAAAGGATATGTTACGTTTACATACGAAAAACTCCTTTGTGTGTGACGGTAATTAAAGCCGATTTTATTTTTCACTCCAAAACCTGCCAAATAACATTTTTCTTGAAGATTACACACTGAAATATCCCCTTCGAAAAAACTGAGATGTGCATAAGTTGTATAAAAATTGAGATATAATTGTTCAAAATGTGCCCCGGATTATTTTAGTATTTTTGGGGCATTTTCATGGAGGATTTTCTCCTGCAGCAAAAATATGACACCTCAAACCAAAACCATTCGTCGTTCTTTTCAATAAACAAACTTCCTAATATATTGTGTGACAAAATTATTTTGGTTTGAGGTGTTATATTTTTGCTATAAGAGAAAATCCTCACTGTAAATGCCTCAAAAATACCATATCGTGCCAAGGAGCACATTTTGATCAATCATGTCTCCATTTTTATATAACGGAGCATCACAATTTTTTCGAGGCTGATATTTCAGTATGTATACTTGAAGAAAAATCTGATTTGGCAGGTTTTGGATTGGAAAAAAAATCAGCTTGACTATTATCACACACAAGTGAGTTTTTCCCGTATTGTCGTCACATTTTCTTTGTCAGTTCTGCCATCCATCCGATCCGGTTGACCTTGAGCCTTGCAAATGACAGTACGTTTGTGGATGTTTTTTAACTTATTGAGCCGTGCAAATGAGAGTATTTATGTTGAAGAACATAAGTGGTAGTGGTAGTCACCCACGTCAGATCCAAATCCCAAGTTTGACTGCGTTCTTTCAGTCGCAGGCCGCGACGCATGTTGGTGGATGATTGACTTTACATGATGAAGCCTTCGACGGATAGCATTGGCTCTAAACTATCTGGCATTATCAGTAGTAGGGAAAGAGTAAATTGACGCAACTTTTTGTGAGGTGCTGGAGATTGGGAAGTGACCTCTGCCACAGTTTGGCCGCCATCTTGAATTTTGTAAAAAACTTGACCAATTTTGCAGACGCTCACTCTATCCCATGATGCAACGCGACAAGGTCACGTGACCTTTGTATTCTTTGGCGGTGATGCGGTCTGGCGGTGATGCGGTCGCGGGAAAAAGCTTCCGCGGAGAAAAAGTAGTCCCTAGAGTAGGGAGCAAGGAAATCGACCCAACTTGACCTTTGACCTCGGCCAAACCACTTTTAGACGGTAGGGGTCAAAGGTCAATGAGTGCACTTGAGAATACAGTGAGGAGATAAGGCCTTATTGATCTTTGACCAACCTTGTACCCCTACCGAAATGGAGTTGGCCTTTGATCTCAGAAATTTGCATATGACGTCACTTCCGGTTTGGGTGAATGAGGCGTGACCTTTGTACATGTCCAGACTTGTTTGTGGTTGTCATGTACTGGGGTTTTCCCCACAATGGCGGCTTGCGCATGCGCAGAATGACGTCAGTTGCACGTTTTAGCTATCCCGCTGGATACTTCCTCGCGTGTGCTTTACAATGAGACTTCATACGACACCATAGGCTCACTAGGGGCCTACCTAGACCCCAAAACGTCTATGTCCATACTCTTTGTCTACTACGCATGCGCAGAATGACACTAGTTCAAACCCACATCCACCCCGTAGGATGCTCCCTCACATAGGCTTCACATGGATACCTCACTCAATTGCGACATCGATGTCCAAAATGGCAGCATGCCGCCATTTTGCTCCAAGATGGTGTGTCCGCCGCCAATTTGCTCCAAGATGGTGTGTCCAAAATGGCGGCATGCCGCCATTTTGCTCCAAGATGGTGTGTCCAAAATGGCGGCATGCCACCATTTTGCTCCAAGATGGTGTGTCCAAAATGGCAGCCAAACCACTAAAAATCTCCTCCTTTTATACGTTTTTCTAGCATGCCGCCATTTTGCTGCTACTTCTATACATTTGCGGTGTAGATCGTATTCAGAAGTTCTGATTTTCTAGATATTCCATACGAACAACGCTGATCGGCTATCTTGGATTGACGGACACGTTTCACAGTTTTGAATTTCGCACACTGTCCACTGCAATAGTGCAGAGACTCTATCATAATAGTAAAAACTTTATTATAGAGTCTCTGAATAGTGTAAACAGTCAATCAGCGTTGTTCGTGGTGCGTGACGTCATTGTTATGATCTCGGGTTCGAGGCTACGGCAGTCCCTCTTGCATATGGCTCCAATTTCAACGTCCGTGAAGATGCTCGAAGCGGGGGAATTTAACCACTGATTTGAGAGAGGATTTTACAAAAACTATGCACCGCAGCGCCATATACGAGCCGGGATTTGTGCTATGAAGTGTAACAGAAAACCTGAACACCGCCAGGTATGAATAAATTGCGTTTATTTGATCTCAATCGAGCCTCTGAAATCCGGTAATTTCTGGTGGAAAAGTGCATTTCAAGTTTGCGTCCCTTGATATTTATGTGGTGTGAGATGGGTATGTATATGCAATCCAATTGATACGAATTCCCTGTGTGTCGAGCGGGACCAGTTTGCACGAAGAAAAATTTACAACGTTCGTCCAACGTATGCCGACCGACAGAGTATCACGTCATCGGGGAACCTATATGTGGTCTTCCGTGGTATGAATGAATTACATATAAATGAATGAATTAGTTTGATATAATTTTATAGGGTAGAATCACTTGCAAAAGGGTAAAACACATCCGTACAGGTCTGTTTTGTGTAACAAAGATGTCTAATAACCAATTCGCCCGGATAATCGCTTCATTCAAATGGCAGCGCCATCTGCACATTATGACGCAAGGGAGACAACTCGGACTAGGCCAATCCTCTTGTAGGCAAAGGTGATATCCCCTCATTCGCTATGTTCTATGAGTACTGCGGCTATTGCACCGGCCTTGTTGGGCTGAATTAACTGCTGTATATATGTTGTGTTTTCTGTTATAAAATGTGTGTTTTCTTACTGGGGTATAAGCCCAATGTATGTATAAATCCATACTGGGTGGACGTGTTGGAGTCTAGGTGAGTACCGGGTGGTCCAATGGTGTCGTATGAGGTCTTATTTTGAAGCTCTCATGCAGGAGCACTTGACTACACTAATGGTTCGTACGTTGTCAATACTCTGCGCATGCGCAGCCTGGCCGTAGTATAGAAAGCAGGCATTTTTGGGGGTGTGTGTGGGTGTGTTTGGGCTAGAGATGGGCTATTCACGGTTCGAATGGGTCGTGTGAGGTATCAATGTGAAGCCTATATAATGGAGCATCGGATGGCGTGGATGTGGAGTAGAAACAGGGTCATTTTGCGCATGCGCAGTCTGGCCGTAGTATAGAAAGCAGGCATTTTTGGGGGTGTGTGTGGATGTGTTTGTGTTAGAGATGGGCTATTCACGGTTCGAATGGGTCGTGTGAGGTATGAATGTGAAGCCTATGTAATGGAACATCTGATGGCGTGGATGTGGGGTAGAACTAGGGTCATTCTGCGCATGCGCAGTTGGTTGTAGTAAGTAAAGTGGCCATTTTGGGGCAGTGAAGGAATGTATTTGGTGTAGAGAGGGACCATCCTTGGTCCGAATGCGTCGTGTGAGGTGTCATTTTGTAGCTCTTGGGGTGTAGACCCCGATTTGAGGGATGTTCACGTCATCTGTGACGTCATTGGTCACGTCATCAGTACGAGTAGTAGCCAAAGTGGACATTTTGGGGCAGTGAAACGAAGGTATTTGGTGTAGAGAGGGACCATCCTTGGTCCGAATGCGTCGTATGAGGTGTCATATTGTAGCAACGCCCGCCAACGCCAAGCTTAACGCTTCAACGCCCTGGTGAAATAACTCAGAAGTTCTGATATTCTAGATATTCCATGGAATTGTCACTAATTCTTCGAAATGCAGTGACGCCCGTCAACGCTTGTAGTTACGCCTTAACGCTCTAACATAACGCCTTGACGCCATGATATAGACCGGAGAGAGAACAACAACAACAACAAGGATGACACTTGAGAGAACAACAACAACTACAAGTTTTTTTTTCATATAGTTTATTTTCCCCAATGTTACATCATACCCACGCTGGGGGAGCCGCGTTGGGTATGTTTACAACTCAAAAAGACTCTTTCCCAATCAGAGGCCACCATTTGCATCTGTCCTATTCGTTCCTGTCTGTTAGATTTTTGTCCAATCAGAAGTCTCCATTTCAGAAAGTTCCATCTTCGGCCATGTTCGCTCTGAACCGTTTATTCTAATCATCGTCGGGCAGGCCTGGATATTCTTCGGGCAGCATGTCCTGAAACAGTTGTTTGCGCATTCTGATCGCATTTTCCAGGGCCTCGGTGGGTGGTAGCCCCATAGCCTCTTCCAAGTGACGCTTGGTCTTCATGATGGACCTGTGTTTGGGGTCGCCTTTCATTTCAAGCGGTAGTAAGGTATACTGTTCATAGATCGCCATGGCTGTTTTCCTGATGCGCACACACACACCACCAACACCACCACCACACACTACCACACACTCACACACACACACCACCACCACCACCACCATCGCCACCACCGGGCGTTGACGGGCGTCAACGCCCGGTGGTGGTGGTGGGAACTCCCGTGTGGCAGAGCTCTTGGATCGGAGCTCTTGGAGCTCAAAGCCTGTGGAGCTCAGATCTCGGTAGTGACATTTGCATACGACCTCTGTGAGGTCACTTCCGCTTCCGTTCACGTGATCGGAACTGACCTTTGACTCGGTGCGCGCTTGCATATGATCTCTGTGAGGTCACTTCCGCTTCCGTTCACGTGACCGGAACTGACCTTTGACCCCGACGCGCAAAGGAAACCTTTACACCGCGCGCGCCGGGGTCAAAGGTCAGTTCCGGTCAAAGTTCCGGTAAATTCCGGTCACAGTTCCGGTCCACCGCGGTGGAAACCTTTACACCGCGCACGCCGGGGTCAAAGGTCAGTTCCGGTCACGTGAACGGAAGCGGAAGTGACCTCACAGAGGTCATATGCAAGCGCGCGCCGGGTCAAAGGTCAGTTCCAGTCACGTGAACGGAAGCGGAAGTGACCTCACAGAGGTCGTATGCAAATGTCACTTCCGAGATCTGAGCTCCACAGGCTTTGAGCTCCAAGAGCTCCGATCCAAGAACTCTGCCACACGGGAGTTAAACCACCACCACCGGGCGTTGACGCCCGTCAACGCCCGGTGGTGGCGGTGGCGGTGGTGGTGGTGGTGGTGATGGTGGTGGTGTGTGTGTGTGTGTGTGTGTGTGGTAGTGTGTGGTGGTGGTGTTGGTGGTGTGTGTGTGTGTGTGTGTGGTAATGTGTGGTGGTGATGGTGTTGGTGGTGGTGTCTGTACATATCAACAAAAGGGGATTGTAAATTAGTATCGTGGATTGCCCGAAGACGTTTAGGTTATACTGAACGATAACGACGTTAAAGCGCTAAGAAAGTGTGTTAAGGCGTCAGCGCCCGTCACTGCATTTTGATGGATTGGTGGCAATTCCACGAAAATCAGAGCTTCTGAGCTAGTTCACCAGGGCGTTGAAGCGTTAAGCTGGGCGTTGACGGGCGTTGAGACGGGCGTTAAGGCGTAACGACGGGCGTTGACGGGCGTCGCTGCATTTCGATGAATTGGTGTCAATTCCATGGATATCAGAGCTTCTGAGCTACCAGGGCGTTGAAGCGTTAAGCTAAGCGTTGATTGGCGTTACTGTCTATAAAAGTGAGCGTATTCCCAAAACACGCACTGTCGACGTTCAACCGTCAACATGGCTTATACTTGTTCTGAGTGTGAACACACGTTCGCCAGACATTACGATATGATGCGACACCAGAAAAATATACATGGGACTGAAGACGTCGAGGAACCCGTTGAGGCAGATACTGATACAGAGATTGATGAGAGTGCATCGACTGATACCGAAACAGAGATTGCTGAGAGTCTATCTACTGATATGGAGAGCTTGACCTCAGATAGTCAGCCTACATCCCAGGAAAGTGAGGCAGAACCTACCTTCTGGGATCGTATTGTGACAGCAGCTATCAATACTTACGCTGCAGCGATCGAGGACGCCGGAGAGGATAATTTACAACAGACGTACACCCAAATGCGCCCCCGCATCAGGAAAACAGCCATGGCGATCTATGAACAGTATACCTTACTACCGCTTGAAATGAAGGCGACCCCACGCACAGGTCCATCATGAAGACCAAGCGTCACTTGGAAGAGGCTATGGGGCTACCTCCCACCGAGGCCCTGTGGGGGGCCTAATCGTGTATTTGCGCCTAATCGTGTCAGCGCCAAATCGTGTAACAAAATTGCGCCTAATAACGTGTTGCGCCTAATCGTGTAGGAAATTTGCGTTTAATGGTGGAACTGCGCCTAATCGTGTACGAAATTTGCGCTTAATTGTGGAGCTGCGCCTAATCGTGTACGGAATTTGCGCCTGTTTGTGTAAATGCGCCTAATCGTGTAAGGAGGTTGCGTCTAATTGTAACTGCTCCTAATCATTTGAACGATCTTGCGCCTAATTTTGCGTTGCGCCTAGTCGTGTAGAAAAATTGCTCCTAATTGTGGAACTGCGCCTAATCGTGTAGGAGATTTGCTCCTAATCGTGGAAATGCGCCTATTCGTGTGAGAAATGTGCTCCTAATTGTGGAACTGCGCCTAATCGTGGAAATCATTTTGCGCCTAATTTTGCGTTGCGCCTAATCGTGTAAAAAATTTGCGTCTAACTGTGGAAATGCGCCTAATTGTGTATAGAGGCTGCGCCTAAACGTGCACAACATGAAGACATAAGTAGTATGTAAAGGACGGATACAGTCAACTTGACCTTTCGTCATTTTTGGGGAGGTCACGGGGAGATCACGTGATCAAGAGGTCAAGGTCTCATAGTTCCGGGACTTTCGGTCAAGTGGCCTTTGGGGCATGTATTCCTCCTCGGTGATGCGGTCTGGCGGTGATGCGGTTGCGGGGAAAATGCCTTGGCGGACAGAATGTAGTCCCAAATACGTGGGAGCGGGGGGAAATTCTCCTGCAATCTTTGCCAATCTTCGGGACATTTTGGGGGCGAGAGGAGCCCCTAGTCAACCGATTGGGTCGAGTGAGGTGTTAAAGTGGAGCGCTCGTCCAGGGTGATCAAGTCATGGGTGGATGCATGCAAATTGAGGATTTGCCCCAAAAATATGAAAAGCGGAACACGGACTTTATCCCTAAAATAGGGGAAAACTCCTATCAACAAGGTCCAAAAGGGCTAATATCGGTCTCCGGCTTATCAGGCCTGCCTATCAAGTCATGGGTGGGTGTACGTAAAAAGATGATTTGTCTGCGAAAATATAAAATGCGGAAAACGAAATTTACCTCAACAATAGGAGAACTATTCGAACATTTGCATCTATAGGGGAAAATGACTGTATGGAGTATGAGGGTGGTCATTGTTTGTGGATTTTACTGTGGGTTGTGGGGTCTTGTTTTCTTCGTCTCACCACGTAAAGCGGAGCTAAGCGGTGACATTTTTCGAAAAATTCCGGTACCGGGTAGGTCTGTATTTTGGCCCATACTTGCTCAGTGGATACGTCTTTACTGGAAAATTTACTCCTGGACATTGCGATATGGGTTGTGGGATCTTGTTTTCACGTCTCACCACGTAGAACACGATGGGCGGGGTACCGAAGCTAAGCGGTGAAATTTTTCGAAAGGTTCACGGAGGTCTGGATAGGCCCATAGGCCTACTGGCTATGTGGATAGGTCCATACTGGGCAAGTCGCATATGTTCATTGCGATATGGGTTGTGGGATCTTGTTTTTCACGTCCCACCACGTATAACGCGATGGAAGGGGTCTCGAAAATAGGCCGTGAATTCTTTTTGAAAAGTCCAGGTACCGGGTAGGTCTGTATATTGGCCCATACTAGCTCAGTGCATAGGTCCATACTGGGAAATTTACTCCTGGACATTGCGATATGGGTTGTGGGATCTTGTTTTCCCGTCTCGTCAAGTATAACACGATGGGCGGGGTCCCGAAGCTAAGCGGTGATTTTTTTTTTTAAAAAGTCACTGCGCGTTTGTGTAGTGGTCTAGGTGAGCCCCTAATGGTCCGATGGTGTCGTATGAGGTCTTATTTTGAAGCCCTCGTAGAGGAGCATCCGACTGGACTAATCGTCCGTTTTCGTTATTCTGCGCATGCACAATCTGGTCGTAGTATAGAAACAGACATTCTGGGGGTGCGTAGGGGTGTGTTTGGGGTAGAAATGGACCACTATTGGTCCAAATGAGTCGTGGGATGTGTCAAAGTGAAGCTTTTGTGAGTTGGAGTCATAGGCTTTTATTGCAAGTCTCGTCAATCTGCGCATGCGCATTTGGGTGTAGTAAGTAAAGTGGTCATTTTTGTGTGTTTTGGGTAGAGAGGGACAATCCTTGGCCCGAATGCGTCGTGTGGGGTGTCATGTTGTAGCTCTCGGGGTGTAGATCCCGACTTGAGGCGTGTTCACGTAATCTGTGACATCATTGGTGACGTCATCAGTAGAAGTATTAGTGAAAGCTGGCATTTTGGGGTGTGTAGGAAAACGTTTGGGGTAGAGATGGACAACCCTGGTCCGAATGCGTCGTGGGAGGCGTCACCTTGAATCAACGCCTGCCAACGTCAACCTTAACGCTTCAACGCCCTGGTGAATTAGCCCTGAAGCTCTGATTTTTTAGATAGTCCATGAAATTGACACTAATTCATCGAAATGCAGTGACACCCCTCAACGCCTGTCGTTACGCCTTAATCCTATGCCTGGGCTTTTTGGGACCTGTCGTGGCCTGGGGTGGGGAACCGAAATGGACCCCGTAATTATTTGTCTTACCCTTGAGCTATAGGGAGCTAAAACTTACCACACTATACCCTTGAGTCAAACTCCAACAGAAAATGTCATTTTCAAAAACGACATTTTTTGATCGATTTTTTTCGGTCAGATTTTCCGAATTTTTTATTTATGCAATTTCTCCGCAAAAACAGCTTGATAAATTAGTAAATATTAATGTGATGTGAAATAAAATAGTTTGCCCACTTTTCATTGCAGGAAAGCAGAAATTTTGAAGAAATATGACAAAAACATCACTTTTCTGGACCCCACATGGCCGCCATCTTGAATTTACCCATGATCCTTTCCTCGGGGTCATGCAAATAAGCTGAAACTGACCCCAATATGATAGACTAAAAAGTCACGGAGTTTCAGCTTTTCAGGTCATGCGAATAGGCTCAAAATGACCCCAATATGACAAAATATAAAGTCATGAAGTTTCAGCTCTCTATTTTTTGTCGTTCCGGAGATAGCGCAGAAAGTTTGGCAGGGCGGAGATTTCGCCCCCCCCCCCCCCTATGCCAGGTAGGGTTAACGCCCATGATTTAGACCGGTGAGAGAACAACAACAACAGCAAGGATGACAGGCCAATCATTTTATTATCCCCTCCAGCATCTGTCATATTCGTTCATGCCCGTTAGATGAATTCTCGGCTGCTCTTGTCCAAGCAGAAGTCCCCATTTTAGAAAGTTCCATCTTCGGCCATGTTCGCTCTGATCCGTTTGTTCTAATCGTCGTCGGGCAGGCCAGGATACCGTTGTGGCAACATATCCTCAAATAGTTGTTTGCGCATTCTGAGTATCTATCAGTGCATGGGTGAATACATTCATCCGATGGGGTGGTCGGTCAGTTTGGTAACGAAAAACGTGACATTGGTTGCCCTCTCTACGACCCGTTGGGTGTTGGGGCGTTGTTGTTGGGCCCATTCCAACACATTCAATTGGTCCACTTGATCGCTCACGGGCTCTAGCGACGCCCTATTCGTGATGGTAAAC
>JAVTVY010057313.1:0-30281 GCA_036873755.1 Hanleya hanleyi | reverse complement strand
CAAATCTACCAAATATGTGGACACGCAAATGCAGATACAGACACTGCAGAAACTGATGAGTATGAGAAGTACTCGCTTTTCGCGCACTATGGGAACAAGCCTAAACCCATTGTAGTGAGCCCAAAAGTAAATGGAAGAGAAATAGGCATGGAAGTAGATACTGGGGCCTCGGCAACGCTGATACCCGAGAGTATGTGGACAAAAATTGGTGGGAAAGACCCCACTACTGCAAAAGTTTCATTGAAAACTTACACCGATGAAGTTTTGCCCATCGTGGGGCAAACTACGGTAACAGTGGAGTATGAGAATCAGAAGTGTAGCCTCCCACTGATAGTGGCCAAAGGTGATGGCCCAGCCCTTCTCGGAAGTGACTGGATTGGAAAAGTGTGTTCAGAACGACACAGGTGCCCGTGCCAAAGTTTGATCCAAAGGAGGAGTTTCCTGAAGTGATTTCGGGGTCACTCGGAAAATTGGAGGGGTATCAAGCTCACATTCACGTAGAGGAAAACGTGCAGCCAAAGTTTTTCAAACCACGAACATTACCATATGCGGTAAAACCTAAAGTCGATGATGAACTTGATCGCCTAGAGTGTGAGGGGATTATACGACCTGTGCAGTTCAGTGATTGGGCAGCACCCATTGTGCCAGTCATGAAACCTGACGGTAGCGTACGTGTGTCTGGAGATTATAAAATGACCATAAATCAAGCTTCTAAGCTTGACAACTATCCGATACCAAATATGGATGACCTGTATTCCAACCTTGCAGGAGGGCAGAAATTCACAAAGTTAGACTTGTCTTCCGCATATCACCAAGTGGAGCTCGACGAGGAATCGAGAAACTACGCTACAATAAACACTCATCGTGGTTTATATGAGTACACTCGACTTCCCTATGGTGTTTCATCGGCTCCAGGAATTTTTCAGAGGGTGATGGAGAATGTGGTACAGGAAATTCCAGGCACCGTAGTTTTTATCGATGACCTTCTGATCACAGGCGCTAACGATCAAGAACACATGGAAAACGTTCGACTCGTTTTGAAACGCTTGGAAAGTGTGGGATTGAAATTGTGTTTCGAAAAGTGTGTTTTCATGGCTGCGGAATCTACCTGAGCCACAAAGTGAATGCTCAGGGCATTCAACCAACTGGTAAAACAGTGATTGCGATTCAAGATGCTCCTGCTCCCAGAAATGTGGCCGAGTTATAAGCATATCTTGGTATGCTAAACTACTATGTCAAATTTCTCCCAAATTTGGCTAGTGTACTGTCACCGTTGTATGTACTGCTGCGCAAAGGACAAAAGTGGATATGGGGAAAACGACAAGTCACTGCATTTCTGAAGTTGAAGGAAATGCTTCAATCCCCAAATTTGTTGGTGCATTACGATCCCAAGAAGCCGTTGATTGTCAACTGTGATGCATCGCCATACGGACCTGGCGCTGTCCTGTCCCACAAAATGGAAAACGGCGAGGAACAACCAGTTATGTTCGCATCAAGAACATTGAGTGCCGCTGAACAAAACTAATCCCAACTGGACATTAAGAAAGTTCCACAAGTATTTGTTTGGACATCCGTTCCTGATATACACTGATCACAAACCTCTGTTAGGCTTGCTTGGTGAAAACAAGCCTGTGCCGCAGTTGGCATCAGCCAGAATTCAGAGATGGTGTTTGACGTTAGCCGCCTATGACTACACATTAATACACAAACCGGGTAAATTCAATGGAAATGCGGATGGTTTGAGTCATCTCCCTTTGCCTTCAAAACTGAAAGCGGTGAAAAAACCGGGCGAAAATATCCTGCTGATGGATGTACTGGACGAAGGCCCAGTGACTTCAACTGATATCAGACGGTGGACAGAGCATGATCTCACTCTGTCCAAAGTTAAGACTTACCTTCAGTGTGGAGTTTGGCCATATGTTGTACAGGATAATCTGAAACCTTACATTGCTAGAAAGGATGAACTCAGTCTCGACGATGGATGTATCCTATGGGGAACCAGAGTAATTGTCCCTCCACCTGGACGTGAACCTGTCCTTCAGAGCCTCCATGAGAGTCATCCAGGTGTGTCACGTATGAAGAGCCTGGCTAGGAGTTATGTCTGGTGGCCGAACATGGACTCACAAATTGAGGCCACCGTGAGAGATTGTGTCACTTGTCAAAAAACCGAAATGTGCCACCAAAAGCACCTTTGTTCCCATGGGAACATCCAGCGCGCCCATGGTCTCGAATTCATCTTGACCATGCCGGTCCCTTCATGGGAAAACATTTTCTCATTATTGTGGACGCACACTCCAAGTGGAGTGATACACACATAGTAAATTCTGAGGACACAGAATCCACCATCCGGAAACTCAGTCTTACCTTTGCAAACCAGGGTCTGCCTGACCAGATCGTCAGCGACAATGGGACGGCATTCACAAGCCATGAATTTGAACGTTTCGTGAAAGCCAATGGTATTCAGGGTGTCCCCGTATCACCCGTCATCAAATGGGTTGGCTGAAAGAGCCGTAGAAACGGTGAAAGACGGACTTAAGAAACAGAATGGTGGATCACTTGAGTCAAAACTGACCAAGTTTCTTTTTCGTTACCGTGTCATACCCCAGACTACTACAGGTAGATCGCCATGTGAACTTTTGAGTGGCAGAAAGTTCAAAACCACATTGGATCTGATTCGGCCAGATGTACATACCAGAGTGCAAATCCAGCAACAATGTCAAAAGAATCAGCACGACAAAAATGTGAGGGAGAGTGAATTTCTCAGTTGGCGACCCGGTGTACGTCCTAAACTTTGCTAAAGGCCCGAAATGGTTATCGGGCGAACTCATCAATCAACTGGGTCCAGTATCTTACCTGGTGGAAACGACTGATGGCAGAATCATGCGCAAACATATAAATCACATACGGTACCGACATGATTCTGGAGTTATCCCCACTTTGACGAGAGAGCAGCCAGTAATAATTCCACATGCCAATACAAATCCAGAACCAGTGTGCGACACAGAACCGAGTCCAGAATCCACACTCACCCAACCTGCACCAGTGGTTGCACCGACAGCTGAATCATCCAGATCAGATACTGTAGGACCGGTGTCTCCGATGTCTCCTTGTGTAGGCAGACCCACTCATGTTGTCAAGAGACCGAAACGCTTCAGTGATTTCATTCTTGAATGATATTTTACTAATTGGACAGAACATTATTGGTGTTTGAACTTGAGATAACGCTTAATGGCAAACTCCTATACTTCAATTTTTGAATAGATGATTTTCCAGTTAATTTGAGTTTTATTGAGTTAAATCTTTAAATCCTTTCAACATTTGAACATTTTCTATTGGTAACTTTGGCGTGGTCCTCTAGCCAGCTTGGACATTTCATACTCGTTGTGAGAATTTGTGTGAAGCAACAACGCAAGGACATTAAATCTTATCATGCTTATGGACTTTGTTAAGGTATAATTCTGCATACCTCATTTGGGTGTACCTTTTTACCAAGGGGGGAGATATGTGGTAATCTCCATCCCACTAGTCCGTGTCCGTATTATATTCCGCGTTATATTCCATGTACCAGTTTGAGTTTTGATAAACACTAGACTTGCACGCCACAACTGATTGTTGTTGAGTTTACTTCAGTTCCATTGACTAAAATCACGTATAAAATAAATGTAAATATGAAATTATTATTATTTTTTCATATTTCTTCATTCACTATCATTCTTGTGTGGAGAATGACAAGTGGGTGATTTTTATTTTTTTTTAAAAATAAAATAACCTGCAATTCATTTGGAGAACATCTTGGGATCATTGTTACAACCGATGAACGAGTGTCATTATAATTAGGTATGATATACACCACCTTCCGATCATGTTCTTTCCAGGGAATACGCTAAAGTTGTAATTTATTGAAACCAAACAAGAAGTGTTTAGTTTTTGTTTCGGTCACTATTTGAGCCATATCCAATATCATTGCCAACATAACCATCTACAATATGGATTGATCATGCTTAGCGTCACTTATTTACATGTATGTGGGTGAATGTCCATGACCATACTCTAAACCATTGGGAAGAAATCGCCAAAAAGCTGACAATGATTTCGGGTATAAATCTCCCTTCAATACTTAGGAAGTATCACAGTATGCTTACAACCACAACCATCTCAACAGGTAGGCCTACTGGTTTCTGGAGTCTTTTCTGTTGCATCTGTTCTGTTCCCCCCTGGAGTCATTTCCGAATTTGGGCAGACACGCATGTACGCATTAACCAGAGACAGTGAATGATGTTGTGGCACATAGAAATCATTCAGTTGACAAAGTAACATCAATGTTAGCCACGTGGGTTTGTGTCTGCGCACCACAACAACATTCAAAAGTTGAAAAGGACTCGAGGGAGAAACAGAACAGGTGCGACAGAAAAAGACTGTATTTCTGACGATGGCATAATCACAACTGAAATATAGAAGCCGAAATATAAAAAAATATTAAGAGACCAAAAAGTGCCACAACATAAACAAGAATCCCACAAAGTAAATACCTGTAACCACAAAGTCACCACAAGGTAACACTCCATAAAGTTACAATGGAGTGACTGCAAAATAACCAGAAAGTCACAAGAAAAGAACCACAAGGTAATGATAAAGTCATCACTAAGTCTAAGTGACCACAAAGTTACCACAAATTACCACAGAGTTAACATGGTTAACAGAAAAGTGACCACAAAGTAATCATAAAATGACCACATGGCATCATGCAAAAAAGCTGAAATAGTGTCACAAAGTAACCACAAGTCACAAAGTAACCACAATATGTCACAATAGGCCTACCAATGAACAACATTGTGGCAAAGTAATTACCACAAATTACCACACCTCGTTCTTACTCTGCGTACTTCGTGGTCACTTTCAGCTTGTGGTTGCTTAGTTTATCATTAGTTCATGACACCTTGTGTTTACTTTGGTCTTTTTGATGTTTCTAGTTCGTGGTAATTTGTGTCCACTAAATGTGGTTACTTCAGTTGGTGGAACTTTGTGGTCACTTTATCTTTACTTCATGACACCTTGTGTTTACTTTATGGTCTTTTTGTCCCACACCAGATACGGAAGGGGGACTTAGGGATTTGCTCCGTCTGTCGTTCCACCGTTCTGTCATTCTGTCACACTTTCCTTGTGACCGCAATAACTCAAAAACTATTTCAGCAACCTGCATGATCCAATATGGCTACCATGGCCACCGAGTTCTTGACCCTATTCAGTCATGCTACCAAAGCTTGTGACTGCAATAACTCGAAAACAATTTGTTCATTTGACATGAAACTTGGACAGTGAGTTGGTAATATGTGAGAGGATGACTGGAATTGTTTTTCAGCAACCTGTCACGTGTGTATCCAATATGGCCACAATGGTCACCGAGTTCTTGACCCTATTCAGCCATGCTACCTAAGCTTGTGACTGCAATTACTCGAAAACATTTTGTCTGATTGACATCAAACTTGGGAAGTGGGTTAGTATGTGTGAGAGGATGGCTGGGATTGTTTTCTGGCAACCTGTGTTATCCAATATGGCTGCCATGGCCGCCGAGGCCTTGACCCCTATTCATTCATGTTAAGTAGTAATTTTGTGACTGAAATAACACAAAAATGATTTGTCAGATTGACATCAAACTTGGACAGTGTGTTGCTATGCGTGAGAGGATGGCTGGGATTGTTTTTTGGCAACCTGAATAATTCAGTATGGCCTCCATGACCACCGTGGCCTTGACCCCTGTGTTCAACCATGCTACCTAAGCTTGCGAATGCAATAAATAACAAACGATTTGTTGAATTGACATTAAACTTGGACAGTGGGTTGACATGAATAAGAGGATGGCTGAGATTGTTTTTCGGCAACCTGTGTACTCCAATATAGCTGCCATGGCCTTGACCCCCTAATCCCCTATTGAACCATGCTACGAAAGCTTGTGACTGCTGCAATAACTCAACAACTATATAATTTGTCTCTTTCACAGCAAACTTCGACAGCTGTTTGATATTCAGTGAGATGCTGTCTAGGATTGCTTCTTGGCAACCTGCATAATGATAATCCAATATGGCTGCCATGCTAAATATGCTTGTCACTGCAGATTGCAGTAACTAAAAGCAATTTGTCCGATTGACTTCAATCTTGGACAGTGGTTTGACATGAGTGACACGGTGGCTCCATGAGATTGTTTGTCACCCATCCGCATAATTCAATATGGCCACCATGGCCTTGACCCCAGTTTCGGCCATTTTAAGCTTGTGACTGCAATAACTGAAGAACGACTTCACCATCTGACATTTAGTATAAGTGTAGCAATGGCTGCATAGGCTTTTTCTTAGGTCGCTATTTACCATATTTCTGTTTACATTTCAACCACTGTTTACATTTCAGAACTAAACTATCTCGTATTTTGAAACATCTCCATTTCTTCATAAAACTGATTAACTGTCAAATAATTCCTTTTCAATTCTCAGATGATATAACAAATGTTTTAAGCACTCAATACACAAACAAAAGTTCCCATCATTAAATGTACAATTTTAAATACAACATTTTATAAACCTTTCATGTTGTCATAGTATCGACGGTGGGGGACATGGACCGCTCGGGTTTTGATTGTTGTTACTTCAGTTTGTTGTTAGTTTGGTATCTCTTTCAGTTTGTGGTTACTTTATCCTTACTTCATGACAGCTTGTGGTCATTTTGTGGTAATTGTGGTCACTGTTTGGTAATTTGTGAGGATACTGCATGGTTACCGGTAATAGTGATCACACAGTATTAAACTGTAAATTTACAACAAAATACCAGCCTACAAATTAACAACATTGTCACAGAGTGTCACATGCGAACTTCAAAGCTTTCCAATGTTCTGCTTAAATGTCAGAAATCCAGGCCTTTGTGGTTATAGTTGTTTATGTGTGGCAATAGTTCTAAGAATTATTTTCTTTTCTCGAGTATACGATAAGGCCATCCACAATTATATTTGTGTTTCCAGTAACCAATTTTAGAAAAATTGGGTGGGTAGGTAGGTAGGCCGGAATTTTATTGTTTTTTATTTGTTTCATTTTATTTTTTGTCACTTTTTGATCCTTTCGTATAGGATTTCATGGAGTACTGCAGGAAAACATAGAAATAAAAACAATGTCTACCTGAACTTTTTTTTTAACTGCAAAATATATGGGTAGGTAGGGTTACTGGAAACAAATGTATTATTGTGAATGGCCTAAGCTTACAATGTTCACCAGAAAATGGGAGCCACAACTTTCAAAAACGTCATCGATTGCCTCCCATTGTTTTTGGAACGTAATGACTTTATAGTGGTCCTCACTCATTTATCCGACTTAGCATGACGTCATGTAAAATGATACATTAACTAAAAATTGAATGAAGGAGACCTCTAACGTCATAACGTTCTACAAGCAAAGAGAGAAGCGATTAGGTTTTCAATACAGATTTACAACGGGATAACTTCAATAATATTGTTAGGCCCCCATTACTACACTTCAGCTAAATATATTCGCCTCAAAATCGTATAAGCTTAACAGTTATCACATTACACAAGATGTATGTGAGAAACATTTTAGAAAAAAATTAAAAGCTTTACATTTCACCTTTAAATTCATGTCAATTTAATTGAATTGAAAGGGGAATGTATTGCTTTAAACACAGGCTTACATGGTTATCATTGGGATGTAGGATATATGTTCTTTTTCTGAATTCAGAGTGATTTCAATTGGTTTAAGAAAATTGTGGGGTCACCATCAGTTGTACAACTTTGTATGATATGATCAATGGTCTCCGGCACCCGGCAAATATCATGTACAGACCATTTGATGCTTCCCAATCATGTGTAGGTGCTTATTCAGGCTGATCTTTTACCACAAAGTGCTCACATATATTACCAAAAATTAACAACAAAATGACCATAAATTAACACAAAGTTACAACAAAGGGCCCACAAAATGACCACAGGGTGACCTTGTAAGAAATTAACAACAAACTGAAAGCAACAAAAAATAATGACAAATTAACCACCTTAACCATTCCCTTATATATTGTTTGTGGGCATAATACTTTTTTTTTTGGTTGGCGCAGTTTGTTTGGTTGACAGAAATGAGAGGGGAAACAGTGTGTGTTCTCTGAAGAAAAGCAGCTCAAATCAAATTATTGTTTTGGTACATGTACAAATGATCATAATTTTATTATAACTATGTTATTTATGGTACACGTTTTCTGGTGCTTGAACATAGCCAGTTGTCAATACGTAGTAATTAGTCAGATCGCCTGGTCATGCTAAAATAGGTTCAGAGCTGCTGCTGTCACAATGAACTACAGAAATTGAATACACTTTTTTTTTAAATTACGCCAAATTCTGGGCTCTATAACATATCAATTTTTCATCAATTTTGAGGTGTCCAGATAGTTATGTGTGAAGATGAAGGTTTATTTCTTAGTAGAAATGAGCAACCTAACACTGGACATGGAGGTCACTAAAGTAGAAACTGTTTTTGTCCCCCGCCGCAACGCGGCCGGGGACTTTAAAATGGTTCTTGCTTCTATGTGTCCGTGCATGCACGGACATGTCCGTGCAAATACTTCGTAAGCAATAACTTCTAAATGCTTTGTCGGATTCCTCCGAAATTTGGCATCTGCATTCTTTGCGACAAGACATCTCTTGGTATCACGTTTCAGCAAGATCCACGTGTAGGTGGCGCCACTGGGGTCTTGCTTCTATATGTCCGTGCATGCACGGACATGTCCGTGCAAATACTTCGTAAGCAATAACTTCTAAATGCTTTGTCGGATTCCTCCGAAATTTGGCATCTGCATTCTTTGCGACAAGACGTCTCTTGGTATTACGTTTCAGCAAGATCCACCTGTAGGTGGCGCCACTGGGTCTTGTTCCAATCTTTAGTGCATGTCCGTGCAAATACTTCGTAAGCGATAACTCCTAAATGCTTTGTCGGATTCCTCCGAAATTTGGCATCTGCATTCTTTGCGATAAGACGTCTGTTGGTATTACGTTTCAGCAAGATCCGCCTGTAGGTGGCGCCACTGGGTCTTGTTCCAATCTTTAGTGCATGTCCGTGGATGTTCGTGCAAATGCTTTATAAGCGATAACTCCTAAATGTTTTGTCGGATTCCTCCGAAATTTGGCATCTGCATTCTTTGCGACAAGTCGTCTGTTGGTATTCCGTTTCAGCAAGATCCGCCTGTAGGTGGCGCCACTGGGTCTTGTTCCAATATTTAGTGCATGTCCGTGCAAATACTGCGTAAGCGATAACTCCTAAATGCTTTGTCGGATTCCTCCGAAATTTGGCATCTGCATTCTTTGCGACAAGACGCCGCTGGTATTACGTTTCAGCAAGATCCGCCTGTAGGTGGCGCCACTGGGTCTTGTTCCAATCTTTAATGCATGTCCGTTCATGTTTGTTCAAATCCTTCGCGAGCGATAACTTTCGAACAATTTGTCGGATTTCTTCGAAATTTGGTAAATGCATTCCCTGCGACAAAACACTGTTGATGATGCGTTTCAGCAAAATCCACCCGGAGGTGGCGCCACTAGAGTTCATTCCATTATTCCATGCTGCAAGTGATAACTTAGAAACACTTGGTCGAATTTCTTTGAAATATCCTACATATGTACCTTTCTGGGTAACATGAGAAACGTTGCGGCTCATCGGATTCTTCTCAAATTTGACATGCATTTACCATGCCAGGAGCTGTTGCTTGGGATTGCCTTTCGCTCACTTGCACTCACAGGTGGCAACATCACAAATTCGTTTCCGGGTAATAACTTGAGAACTGACCATCGGATTCTTCTCAAATTTTATATGAATGTACCGTGACATAAGATGTCGCTTGATAATGCATTTCACTGACTTGCGCCTGGAGGTGGCGTCACCTGGTGTCAAAATCTAAATTTGGTTTCTGGGCAATAACTTGAGGACCCTCATCGGATTCTTCTCAAATTTGGTATGCAGATGTCCCCACGATACCATGTTCCTTGGGATTGTATTTTTCCCGCTTCTGCCTACAGGTGGCGTCTCCTGGTGGAAAAATTTGTTTCCGGGCAATAATTTGGCAACTGCTCATCAGATTATTCTCAAATTTTGTATTCATATGTGAGCCGCCCCAAATAACATGAACACCGTTGGGCATCTAGTACCGGCAATAACTCTTCAGAGTCTCAAAGTTCATATGCCGATACCATGACATGAGATGTCATTTGGGATTGTGTTTTGCCTGCTTGCACCTACAGGTGGTGACTCCTTCTGGCAAAGTCTAAATTTGGTTTCTGGGCAATAGGTTGAGGATGCCTTCATATTCTTGTCAAATTTAGTTTGCAGATAATATGCCATGAGTGTCTCTTGGGGTTGCATTTCGGTTACATAATTTTCATGCTACATGGTAAAGAAAATATATTACAGTAGCAATCAACATTCAGTCAGCCATTCGGAGTTGATCTCAAAACCTGGGAAGGTGGAAATTACAAGCGCCTAGTCCGTCATTCATAATCCAGCCGTCGTCCATTAGAGAATATCCGCGTCCATAATCCAACGACCTATTTCATATTCCATATAACAGTATTAGCACCAAATTCAAAAAGACAATCATAGTATACATAAACATAAGCTTGTTTCCTGCAAGAGAGAAGCGGTCAACAGTTTTCAATGATGCCGGCAAGACCTCATGATGTTCCAAAAATATCAAATCCGTATCGCTGATCAGTATTCTTAATCCATAATATTCGTTGTAAAGTCGTCATCTAAAGAATGATGTATCTCAGTCACGCTTTGATTGTGACTGTTCATATGAGTATCATGAGGATCTTGAAGTACATGGGTTCATACGGCCCCTAGCCCCGGGTTAAGCGGAATTAGACACAAGTTACGAAACGTAGCGCCATAGATCTTGCACGCTACGTTCGTATTTTGCTATCAGCATGCGATATGTATCGCCAAATTTGAGAAACTTTGAGTGGAGGCGCTTGGTGGAATAGCCCTGTTTTATAAGTTTCTGCAACAATGTTTTGTGACGTTGGTTAAAATCATCACATTTAACACAGGATCTAGCAAATGCTACTAAGCGAGATATGTATACGCCATATGCAGGTCCCACTGGAATATTACTATCCAAAAAGGGATAGTTTACGATGTCGAAATTGTAATGATCTCTTTTGTCATAAAATCGACGAGAGAGAATGCCCGCTTCATTTTTATAGAGATAGAGATCTAAATAAGATGTGCCTGTAGGGCTATCTGTAGTTTCCTTCAAATCCAGTGAAGGTGGGTATATATCCTTCACTGCGTCATTTATATAGCGATTATCCACAGCGAGAAGATCGTCTATATAGAGTTTGGTGAATGAGAAGGAACGGGCTTTGAATGGATCGGTTTTTGAAAGCGCCTGCATATAGTCATATTCATAAGAGAACAGATACAGATCAGCCAACAGGGGTGCACAATTAGTACCCATTGGAATACCTATATGCTGCTGATATATTGTGTTGCCAAATTTCACATAGATATTTTTAATGAGAAATTCAAGCAACTCTATAAACAAAGAAACATCCCATGAATGATATCCCCTCTGCTTCTTACGCCTGTGAAGTAGCTGTTGCCATCCTCATGAATATCTTCTGAAACCGACAGCGCTTATAAATATTGCTGCCATTTTGGCGGGGGACCTAGCATCCTCTGGCTGCTTGTTAAAGTTTCACTGACATAGTTACCTCACCATGAACTGTCAACACATGTTTTCTGCTCATGGGGAGTGTATGATCTATTGTTACTGGATAGATAATCATGAGGCTGTCACATGGTCATATGTTATTAAAGAATCAATATGACATCTCCTTGTTCAATGTACATGTGGTATGACCAGTAAATGTATCCAGTCTCTATGATGTTATACATGTACACCTAGACCAATGGCACTAATGTGAAGTATTCTCTCTTAATCTCAGAATGATCTGATAATCTTTATATTTTGTGTGGTATACATTCAAAATATTGAATATGCACATTTGGTTGAGGCAACTTCTTAGACAGGGTCTTCTCAAGCCGATAATAACGTCTGGGTTGACCTGAGAAGTATTATTCCACAAGTTATTTCAAACACAAAGAGCAGGGCTTTTTATCCCCCCTAATTTGGGCACACCCTTTATTCAGTGTGGCAAAATTTGTTGAGGGTGGGTTCGCAAACACAAATTACAGACAATATTAAAAATCTCTGATTACAGGTAAATTTGGTAGGTTTTGTATTGAATATGATAATTATGGTCATTCCTTCAATAATTCAATCATGCCCCGATTTTGTGGACTGAATATTCAACCAGTTCTAATAATTTTGATCACCTTATTAAAGCAGTTAAATAACTAAGAAATAATAAATTGTTTTGGACTACTTTATCAACTAATAAATTCTGTTGTAATAAATTTGATCACCCCATGATTTCAGGATGGGAGATCAGGGTTTTAAATTACACCCTGGATACAACATTCAACGTTGTGTCCCAAATTAGGATGCACACAAATTAGAGAGCAAAAAAAAGTAAAATAAAATAAAGTAATAATAATATTTTTTAGGCCCAAATTGTCACAAGAGATTTTTTTATAATTTTTTTTTTTTATTATATATATTAACATTTACAACTGCCTGTCTTTCTTTGTCATGTCTGTGCATCTGTCCATTTATATTTATCTGTTTTGGCTTTGCACTAGTGGTCTCCTGTCTATACATTTGTCTTGTTTTTATATCGCAATTTTTGTTTCTGTGAAGTTTGTTAAACAAAATTTATGCAGAAGAAAAAGAAAAATATGCATATTTGTGAAACAGCTTATAAATATAATTTTAATAGCTGTACTGCCGTTGTTGCATATTTAATTTTAATAGCTGAACTGTCTTTGTCACATATTTAGTCCTTTTAATTTTGATTATTATCTAATTGTTGTCGTGTTTCGTCTCATGTCTGTATTATGAATATATATATATATATGCAGATAATAAATTCATTGATTTATAAAAAAGATAATAGTAGTAATAAAATAAATCAAAGTACTTAAAGTACTGATGTCGGGTTTACTTGAATTGTATTCACTGTGGCGTTTAAGATATAGTAATGTAGAAATGCATAGATAATTGGAAGCATTTATAAGCTGTGATAACTTACTTTGTATAGAGTGGCAAATAATATTATGTTTGCCAATGCAAAGTCTACACTGTTCCAAAGAAACTCCCATTTTGTTATATGCAGTAGTTTACTGTGTATGGTTCAAATTTTTTCTTTCAGTTCAATACCTGTTTCAACACCTGTTTCAAACTCCTGTTTTCAATACCTGTTTCAAACTCCCGTTTTCAATACCTGTTTCAACTCCCGTTTTCAGCAAAATAGATCAACTCAAGATTGCTTCAGCTCCAAGACTGTTTCGCTTTTAACACCCCCAGATGTCAGGTTGTTGACGCACAACTTTGATTATCAGATAATTACGAATTTGTTTACATTATAGAGAAGTAAGCTTTTGAAAAGAACTCATCTGTGATAAATAATAAACTTAACCACAATCACTGCTCAAAGACGAACTGCCTGATCTGAACAACGATAGATCTGATCAACATCGGGTGTGGAGAATGGACCGTGGAGAATGACCCTTCCCGCCGTAACAAATGATACCGGATAAAATAGAATGGAAAGGCAAATTTTAAAAGAAATTGAAAAGATCAACTTTACTGCGATAATGTTCACATTATCAAGTTAAATGCACAAGCTACCGTGCATTGTAAATATGTTTATGACTGTCAGACAGAAGAACGATACTTTTTTATGAATGTTGTAAGGGGCATCAAATGAGAACAGTCTCCGGGCAGGAGATCAAAACTACACATGTGCAGAAGAAAAAAGAAAAACTGAAGAGTGATACTAATGTAGGGTTTACCCTTGGTAAACCCGACAAAAATGAAAAGAAATGACTTGTTAGTATTTTTTTATATATTTATTTATTTTGTAATATTTTTCTTGCGTCAAGAATCAATGTTCATGGAGACTTCTAATCAATTAAGACATTTTGGGCATCAATTATACTTGAGTCAAAGCACACCTATTTTGCCAGAAATGAGGAACTTTGAATATTTTCACTAATTTGGATGCATTTTCCACCCTAATTTTTTTTTGCCGCGTTGAATGGAGGGTGTGTCCAAACTCGGGTAATCTAAGGCCCTAGAATTTTTCCTTCTGGGTATTGAAATATTATGGGAATTACCGTAATTGATGCGAAATCTATGTAAACATGTATCACAATGATTTTTGATGATAAAAAATGAATATTTAAAAAAAAATCTATTTTAAGCACATCTCGTATTGGGCATAATTTAAGCATCCTGTCTAATGTATAATTTAAAGTTCTGTATACTGTCCTTCAATTTCTTGTTTTAGTCATCGTCCCAGCGCACGTTTTCTTCACTTAGCTACACAGTTCGAACACGTGCTGATAGCCTTATGGCCAGTATGATATTGAATGAATATGAATGAGAAAGATTAGATTATACCAGTCAGCTCTCAGCCAATCAGCTCACTGGTTGCGGAGAAAGGAAGTTGACTTCCCGCGCATCTTCGTAAGCCTACATGTATCTTGCGATTATGACGGAAAACAAATTGACATGTGGCGGGACTGTGCGAAGAAACCTCTCAAAAAAAAGTATTGCTCATTCGGAGACGGGCTTAGTGTTATTAGCGAAACGGTTCTCACAAAAAAATGCCACGCCTCAAGTGGGTTGTTTGTGTATTCCAGTCATGTCATCATGTGTCAAAAACAGAATGAGTAATTAAACATACGTACATGCATATTCATTGCTGGAAAATAACTGAGTAGGATTATGATATGAGAGAGTTTGATGCATAGGCCTAGAATCTCTGGGTTTTTTCAATGATCAATAATACAGGAAACCCAACAAGTACATGTAGGCTACAGTAGGTATGGGCCTGCTAGCAATTTGGTGCCAAAATCTGAGGGCTTGGGATCGAGTCTCACAAGGGACTGGCCCATCCAGCACAAGTATCCGGGCTTTATCCAGAAAGTGTCATCCTAAAAATAATTGGATATAATGTTACCTATTTTCTAAATGGCATTAGTATATAATATCGGCTTCCTCTCTCTCGGTTAATGAATCCACATTTACAAAAACCTCTCTCCCCATTATTTCGTTCTCCTCTAACACCTCCGCCATTTATCTAACTCAAACACACATGGCCTCCATGTGTGCATGGTCTTGCCTTTAAGCCTGAAAAAGCGAGAATCTGATTGGAAGCCTGAAAAGGGTCGTATTCCTCGCTGATTGGTTGGCGGAAGTTGTTCTCATTATCAGTAATCCCATGGGATGTCTGTACGGGTACTAACTGCGGAAGCTATGTGTATTAGCCGTATAGTACGATGTGTTTTGGTCTGACGTTACCAAAATTGGCATTGTATATTGATAACGTGATGTATTAGAATACTGATATATTTCCCCTTAGGGTAGCTTTTCATGTAGAAATAGACTGTCAGTAGGACTAAGGTCATTGTGTTAGACCTAGAAGTACTTAGGGTAGTAGTCTACTAAGCATATATTGGTCTTAATTGTTTAGTGATATCCCCCAGTGATTCTTATACCTGGAAGGTACTGTATTCATGGTTAGCAGTTTAGCAAGGTCAGTCAACCATAGATGTGACAGCTTGCACAGCTGGCATATCAATAGTACTGTGTATGCCACATAAACAGGGATATAAATGTGCAGATTACATGCATCTAAGTTTTTGGTTGATTTAAACCCTTTTGAGCACTTGAAGTGTCCGTGGATGTGTTCAAATGTATTCCTTTCAATGAGTTCATTTATGAAGCTATCTGTGCAGTTTCAGTATTAACTTGACCATGTTCAGAAGTTTACAGCTCTAACTCTCTGCTCAACTGTTTTACAGGAACAGATAGAGTGGACTAATATAAAGTTAGTGTGGATTTACCTATCAGAAAGAGAAGACCAATATACAGTACAGGTGAGTTACTATTTCAAAACAATCCTGATCAAAAGTGTAGAGAACAGAATTCAGTCCAACATATCCAAAGCAATGTCATTGTGAATTTTCTCAAGTTCGCCCATCTTCTCTCTTTCAAGTTTTCCATTCTATCTGGGTCAATCTGATTTTTTTTTCCTGACAATAATAATTTGTAAAAACTGTAGCCTAAATTGCTATCCTTACTGTACAGGTACAGTCAATGTTATTATGTTAACATTGATCAGTTTATTTATTCTGATGAGTTTTGTGCATCTGAAATAAAAATGTGAATGCCCTAACTTAAATATACAAGTATTGATGAAAAGTACGGTACATATTTTTGAATGCCATTTCTGAGAGATGTCTCCATATTTTAAATGTTGGATAATTAACTTTGATATTTAATTTCTCTTTTGCAGCTGTTTAGTCTTCCGTGTTACCAAGATGATGAGTGGATGTCAAGTGCAGAGGTTCAGTCAGGGTGTACAACGAATGACCACATCTTACAGATATCATAGCACATGTACTGCTATAAACTCAAACCACCTGTTTAAAAAATGGAATAATGTGATAAACACTTGTTGTTCACATCATAAACGTTTACAAAGCTCGTCAACAATACATAAACCACTTATGTCCAGAAGTGATCTGACGAGAGCTAAACGAATTGTGATCAAGTTAGGCAGTGCTGTGATAACCAGAGAGGATGAATGTGGCTTGGCCCTGGGCAGACTGGCGTCCATCGTTGAACAGGTACTCTAGTACATCGTCTTTTATGTTTAATTACAGTACCAACATGAAATGGGACTAAAACTTACACTTACTGTTCAGCATCAAACATAATGGTAAAGATATGAACAATTCTAACTTGATGGACCCCATGTTACAGTGAGTAATGGTAAAAATTAACTAGTGTTTGTGGTCAGTGCAGTAATTGCAGTCAAAGTTGGTTAATGTTTGGTTAAATTTCTTGATCAAGAGCCAACCAATCCTGTCTGGTTTGGTCAAGATGAAGAGTCAATCATCTTTTAATTGTTTAACACAGGTATGGGGCAGGTGTTTGTGCACTGTCTCCCCTTTCTCTTTGTGATGCATACCTTGCCTTACTAACAGACTTGTTTGTCTGGTATACACAGGTCGGAGTGCATGATATCAAAATGATAGCAATGGTACTGAACAATAATTGAACCAGTCAGAAAGACCACTGTACGGTATCCCTTAAAAGGGAACCAGTGATGAATCTGGTAAGCTGAGTATCTAGATATGGTACACCTAGAAGATGTTTAGTCCTGGCCTGGTTGTGTATTGAAGATAATGAGAAACAACAACACCTATTTGCACAAGTGTCAATCTGCCACAATAGAGTCACTGAGACATGTCAAGATTGGAAAAGACACGTCAAGATTGGAAGAGACACAGGACCTGCCCTGTACATTTACAGCTAATCTAATAGTGGCTGTTCATTCTACCCATAAGGATGCTGGATAGATGAAGTCAGGTGTTAAAATCATTCCTCTGGCTTGAAAATTAGACCTGATGTTTCGATCCCATGGACTGTCAATTGCGCATTGATTGGTGGTCAAGTTGAGCTTCCTCGATTGTTGCCTGAGGAATAACCCCTAATTTACATGGCAATTCCCTGAAGATTTGATGTTGAGACAGGATTTCATATTGTACATGCAGTATCTTGATAAATGTGAAATGTTTGATTAAAATCTCTAAGTTGATCATTTTCTTGTGTCCCTTATAGGTGTCAGAATTACAGAACCAGGGTAAAGAAACGTTAATGGTAACAAGCGGTGCAGTGGCTTTTGGTAAACAAAAGTTACGTCAGGAGATCATGATGTCTATGAGCATGAGACAAACTCTGTCTGCCAGAGAGAACAACCATAAGGTGGGTGAACAATATAGGTAATCAGATATAATTGTGTCAGATCATGATGTCTATGTGCATGAGACGAACTCTGTCTGCCAGAGAAAACAACCATAAGGTGGGTGGACAATACAGGTAATCAGATATAATTGTGTCAGATCATGATGTCTATGTGCATGAGACGAACTCTGTCTGCCAAAGAGAACAACTATAAGGTGAGTGGACAATATAGGTAATCAGATATAATTGTGTCAGGAGATCAGGATGTCTATGTGCATGAGACAAGCTCTGTCTGTCAGAGAGAACAACTACACTGGGTGAACAATATAGGTGATCAGATATAATTTTGTCAGGAGATCATGATGTCTATGTGCATGAGAAACTCTGTCTGTCAGAGAGAACAACCATAAGGTGGGTGGACAATATAGGTAATCAGATATAATTGTGTCAGGAGATCATGATGTCTATGTGCATGAGACGAACTCTGTCTGTCAGAGAGAACAACCATAAGGTGGGTGGACAATATAGGTAATCAGATATAATTGTGTCTGGAGATCATGATGTCTATGTGCATGAGACGAACTCTGTCTGTCAGAGAGAACAACTATAAGGTGGGTGGACAATATAGGTAATCAGATATAATTGTGTCAGGAGATCATGGTGTCTATGTGCATGAGACAAACTCTGTCTGTCAGAGAGAACAACCATAAGGTGGGTGGACAATATAGGTAATCAGATATAATTGTGTCAGGAGATCATGATGTCTATGTGCATGAGACGAACTCTGTCTGTCAGAGAGAACTACTGTAAGGTGAGTGGACAATATAGGTAATCAGATATAATTGTGTCAGGAGATCATGATGTCTATGTGCATGAGACAAACTCTGTCTGTCAGAGAGAACAACTATAAGGTGGGTGGACAATATAGGTAATCAGATATAATTGTGTCAGGAGATCTATGTGCATGAGACAAACTCTGTCTGCCAGAGAGAACTACTATAAGGTGAGTGGACAATATAGGTATTCAGATATAATTGTCAGGAGATCATGATGTCTATGTGCATGAGACAAACTCTGTCTGTCAGAGAGAACAACTATAAGGTGGGTGGACAATATAGGTAATCAGATATAATTGTGTCAGGAGATCTATGTGCATGAGACAAACTCTGTCTGTCAGAGAGAACAACTATAAGGTGGGTGGACAATATAGGTAATCAGATATAATTGTGTCAGGAGATCTATGTGCATGAGACGAACTCTGTCTGTCAGAGAGAACTACTATAAGGTGAGTGGACAATATAGGTATTCAGATATAATTGTCAGGAGATCATGATGTCTATGTGCATGAGACAAACTCTGTCTGTCAGAGAGAACAACCATACGTGTAAGGTGGGTGGACAATACAGGTAATCAGATATAATTGTCAGGAGATGATGATGTCTATGTGCATGAGACAAACTCTGTCAAAGAGAACAACTATAACGTGGGTGAACAAAATAGGTAATCAGATATAATTGTCAGGAGATCATGATGTCTATGTGCATGAGACAAACTCTGTCAGAGAGAACAATCATACGGTGGGTGGACAATATAGGTAATCAGATATAATTGTCAGGACATCATGATGTCTATGTGCATGAGACAAACTCTGTCTGTCAGAGAGAACAACCATAAGGTGGGTGAACAAAATAGGTAATCAGATATAATTGTCAGGAGATCATGATGTCTATGTGCATGAGACAAACTCTGTCAGAGAGAACAATCATACGGTGGGTGGACAATATAGGTAATCAGATATAATTGTCAGGACATCATGATGTCTATGTGCATGAGACAAACTCTGTCTGAGAGAACAACTATAACGTGGGTGAACAAAATAGGTAATCAGATATAATTGTCAGGAGATCATGATGTCTATGTGCATGAGACAAACTCTGTCAGAGAGAACAACCATACGGTGGGTGGACAATATAGGTAATCAGATATAATTGTCAGGACATCATGATATCTATGTGCATGAGACAAACTCTGTCTGTCAGAGAGAACAACCATACGGTGGGTGGACAATATAGGTAATCAGATATAATTGTCAGGACATCATGATGTCTATGTGCATGAGACAAACTCTGTCTGTCAGAGAGAACAACCATAAGGTGGGTGGACAATATAGGTAATCAGATATAATTGTCAGGACATCATGATGTCTATGTGCATGAGACAAACTCTGTCTGCCAGAGAGAACAACCATAAGGTGGGTGGACAATATAGGTAATCAGATATAATTGTCAGGAGATCATGATGTCTATGTGCATGAGACAAACTCTGTCAGAGAGAACAACCATACGGTGGGTGGACAATATAGGTAATCAGATATAATTGTCAGGACATCATGATGTCTATGTGCATGAGACAAACTCTGTCTGCCAGAGAGAACAACCATAAGGTGGATGGACAATATAGGTAATCAGATATAATTGTGTCAGGAGATGATGATGTCTATGTGCATGAGACAAAACTCTGTCTGTCAGAGAGAACATCCATAAGGTGGATGGACAATATAGGTAATCAGATATAATTGTGTCAGGAGATGATGATGTCTATGTGCATGAGACAAAACTCTGTCTGTCAGAGAGAACATCCATAAGGTGGATGGACAATATAGGTGATCAGATATAATTGTGTCAGGAGATGATGATGTCTATGTGCATGAGACAAAACTCTGTCTGTCAGAGAGAACAACCATAAGGTGGATGGACAATATAGGTAATCAGATATAATTGTGTCAGGAGATGATGATGTCTATGTGCATGAGACAAAACTCTGTCTGTCAGAGAAAACAACTATAAGGTGGGTGGACAATATAGGTAATCAGATATATTGTGTCAGATCATGATATCTATGAGCATGAGACAAACTCTGTCTGTCAGAGAAAACAACTATAAGGTGGGTGGACAATATAGGTAATCAGATATATTGTGTCAGATCATGATATCTATGAGCATGAGACAAACTCTGTCTGTCAGAGAGAACAACTATAAGGTGGGTGGACAATATAGGTAATCAGATATATTGTGTCAGATCATGATATCTATGAGCATGAGACAAACTCTGTCTGTCAGAGAGAACAACTATAAGGTGGGTGGACAATATAGGTAATCAGATATATTGTGTCAGATCATGATATCTATGAGCATGAGACAAACTCTGTCTGTCAGAGAGAACAACTATAAGGTGGGTGGACAATATAGGTAATCAGATATAATTGTGTCAGATCATGATATCTATGAGCACGAGACAAACTCTGTCTGTCAGAGAGAACAACTATAAGGTGGGTGGACAATATAGGTAATCAGATATATTGTGTCAGATCATGATATCTATGAGCACGAGACAAACTCTGTCTGTCAGAGAGAACAACTATAAGGTGGGTGGACAATATAGGTAATCAGATATATTGTGTCAGATCATGATATCTATGAGCATGAGACAAACTCTGTCTGTCAGAGAGAACAACTATAAGGTGGGTGGACAATATAGGTAATCAGATATATTGTGTCAGATCATGATATCTATGAGCATGAGACAAACTCTGTCTGTCAGAGAGAACAACTATAAGGTGGGTGGACAATATAGGTAATCAGATATATTGTGTCAGATCATGATATCTATGAGCATGAGACAAACTCTGTCTGTCAGAGAGAACAACTATAAGGTGGGTGGACAATATAGGTAATCAGATATATTGTGTCAGATCATGATATCTATGAGCACGAGACAAACTCTGTCTGTCAGAGAGAACAACTATAAGGTGGGTGGACAATATAGGTGATCAGATATATTGTGTCAGATCATGATGTCTATGTCCATGAGACGAACTCTGTCTGCCAGACAGATACACATTATAAAGTGGGTGAAAAATATAGGTAATCAGATATAATTGTCAGGAGATCATGATGTGTATGTGCATGAGACAAACTCTGTCTGCCAGAGAGAAAAAACATAAGGTGGGTGGACAATACAGGTAATCAGATATAATTGTGTCAAATCATGTCTATGTGTATGAGACGAATTCTGTCTGCCAGAGAAAACAACTATAAGATGGGTGGACAATATAGGTACGGTAATTCCCCTAATAATTAGATCACCGGAAGTGCAGCAAAAATGACCTATATCTGGCAATATTCTTGCTGGCACCAGCTACCAGAAGTGTCCCATTTTGTCATTATATGACTTTTCTTCAATTTGAATGAAGAATGGAAATGTTACTTTTTCTCTGTGTTTGAATAAAATAGTAGAAAAGTGAACTTCCTGTGATTGAATTATTAGAGCAATTACCGTGATCAGATATAATTGTCTCTCTTGTGGAAAAACATAGGCTCAGTTTCTGCATGGCCAATCTATATACAATGTAATATACACTTGAGGTTTGATTGAAATACATGTAGAAGAACTGAAAAGAAGAGATATAAGTTGGATACGATACCTCGGACACAGATCCTAATACTGGATACCGACACCTCGGACACAGATGCTAATACATCTCAAACAGGGAACAATTCAATTACAGATTAATAATCCAATCTTGGTATAGTGAAAGTATATGTTCATTGTTAAACGAATATGCACAATTTATTTGAATATGACTCTGTCATCTCCATTTAAATAAGAAATCAGAAACTGTCAGTCGATCTAAAGGTCAGAGAAATAATGAACTGCCAGACGTGTCAGTCGAATTATTTTGTGCATATAATTCTGAATACAATACTCATAGGGTTGTGAAAATTTCGTTCCAGATTGCCGCCGTCACCGATAATTTAACATGTGTTGTTGTAAAGTCTCCTGTGATGCTCCAGCGTGCAGTTTTCATTTTCAGCTGTTGGCAGCATTTCATTATTGAACAACAGCAAAGTTGTATGTCTAAAGTATTTATCGAACCGGAATTTAATCGATTGATATTATAAATATAAATTGTCCAAGAAATTTAAATAACTCTAGAATGGATTTGTGCACTCACAGATGGAAGTAAAAACCTTTGCCGTGTGCAATGCGTTTCCCCTAAAACGCACGTGTCCCAATGCTGTGGATTGTCGTCTCGGTGACTGGTTCGTTACAGCTTTTAGTCATTAAACTTAGTGGAAATTATCAAGATATTAACGATATGAAGCTTTAATCAGGAGTCGCAATAAACATACAAACATTACTTTCGTCAGCCTCATAGGATTTCCAAGCAGAAATTTTGCATGAAATAATTGATTGGGAAAATAGGCCAAAACATGCATGTGGCCGACGGGTTGCGGGGGTTACGGCATCGGTTGCGAGATTTACTTCCATCGTAACCTGTCCCGTAACCTGTCCCGTAACCTGTCGGGTTACGATAGGTAGAATGACCATAACCTATGACAGGTTACGGTGGACAATTCCTTATTTCCAGCCCTGGGTACTGGTACCCCATGTTGAGCAGCATCCATAACGTAAGCTGATATGGTGACCCCAATTTTTATTTCATTTTTCTGCTATGTATAACAGTGCTAATCTATATAAAAGGTTTTAATAATCTATGTTGGCCTGCACCTTAATAGTGTCAAGAGATCAGATTTGTCCACTTCATCTTTTTATATTGATCATTCTGAATTTGATTGAAGCAAATATTGATGAAGCTATGAATAATACACATGTAGTGATATTGATGATAGTTGTTAAAGTTTATGGACTTAGAAAATTTTTTCTATCCACAGCTTCTCGGCCTTACCCCATGTTTCCTGAACTAAACTCCAACCCCCTGAATCCCGATATCTTCTGGAAGCTTACTGCATGTTACACTTATTCAACTCATCTACACTACCCTCTGGAATATGTCCCCCCCCCCCCACCAGGCACCAGCCCAGATCTCCTACTGCAACTGCCCCCTACCCTTCTATATTCCTGGAGCTTACACCATGTTACACTTATTCAGTCCACCCATTCTTGGGCACCAAGCCCCATCTTCTATCTCCTAAAGTAAGCCTCGCCTGACCCCCTGCCCTCATATATTCCTGAAGCTTACAACATGCTACACTTATTCAACCCATCCACTATCCTCTGGAATATGTCCCCACCCCCAGAGCACAAACCTCTTCCTCTATCTCTTAAACTAATCCCCATCCAATCCTTTACCCTCATATATTCCAGGACCTTATGCTACTTTTATTCAACCCATCCACTACACTTGAGAGCATATATTCCAGGAGCTTACACTACCCTTGGGAGTATATCCCAACTCCTGGGCACCAAGCCCCACCCACTTATCTCCAAAACTAACCCACGCCCGACCTTTATATATTGCGTTCGAGCTTATGTATCCAATATGTCTGGGCAGAAGGTTGAAATTTGTGTGTAGTCTGCAATGTTGGTATAATTCTGCCACCCCTCATTGAATTGCAACCCCAAAAGGGCTCGATTTATCAGGTGGAGCCCCATGTTAACAGCAAGTTTTCTGTGTTCAGGGTCAACCATTGTTGGAACCACGAGCATGCGCAGCAGCAGGTCAGAGTGGGCTGATGTCACTGTACGAGGCCATGTTCATACAGTATGGAGTGAGAACTGCCCAGGTAAATTTATCCAATATTTTGACTCATAAAATTGAAATCTGTGAAAAATGAAATGAAAGTGATTTTACATGTGAATGAAAAATTATTCATTGTTTGAATGGTACAAGGAATGGATTATCAAGTAAAATCCAAATTATCACTAGTTAATTATCTCCAGTGATATGTAGCCTTAATTATTTTTGATAATAGTGGATAACAGTGCATGTTTTATAACCTGTGAAACGTTTTTACCACATACAGTTGAAAATATTCTTTTAATATGAAGGATTCTGTCATGATGCGCTGAAATGCACATTATGCATTGTGTGTAATTTGTTTATATGATGTTTATGCCCAGACATTTTGTTTTCAAAGGTCCTTGTAACCAAGCCAGATTTTCAGAACGAGTTTTGTCGAGAAAACCTGCGGGGGACCCTCTCTGAGCTACTTAAACTGAAGATAATTCCTATTGTCAACGCCAATGATGCTGTGGCTCCACCACCAGAACAGGATAAAGATTTACAAGGGGTATGTGTGATAGCTTCTGGATCACATTCCAGCTATGATGCAATTCAGTACGAAGGATCTGATTGGCGATATAAATGTATGAATGCTGGGTGTCGTAGGCTTTATATTTTCTTAGTTTTGGTTACCATCATACATGTGTCCTGTTAACCCTTGGCCAAAATTTTTTCAAAGGATATTGTCGTCATTTATGTCTGTTCATCTGTCCGTCACAGCTTTCTCATTACCAAGATATCTTTAAAACAACTTACCCTAGGCACACCAAACTTGTGGTGCACATCCATATGCTCGTGACCCAGAACCCTATTGAATCGGGACCTGATTGGGTGGAAACTTTGATGGCCATCTTTAATTTATGCGAAACCATTAATCTTGTGTATCTCGGATACCATTTCACTGTTCAGTGTGGAACTTGGTATATATCATTGATACATCAAGAAACATTCAAGAAATGACCGAACCAGTTTCCCTGATTTGATGGAAACCTTGGTGGCCATCTTTAATTTATGCAAAGTCTTTAATGATGTATATCTCTGATACAATGTAAGTGCTCTATATGAATCTTGGTACACAACATTGATGTATCAAGAGACTTACAATGAATAACCACATCAGTTCCTTTGAATGGCAGGAAGGATAGGCGACCATCTTCAATTTATGCAAAATCTCTGATTCCATTCAAGTGCTTGATGTAAAATTTGGTATACATCATCGATGCATCAAAAGACTTATGATGAATGACAGAACTGGTTCTCTGATTGGGTGGAAATCTTGGCAATCATGTTTAATTTATGCAAAATCATTAATGATCTACATGTATATCTTTAATAACGTTCAATTTTTCAATATGAAACTTGGTACACATCATCGATGCATCAAGAGACTAACAACGAATGACAGAACCGGTTTCTCTGATTGGGCAGAAATGTACTTGGTGACGATTTTTTATTTATTCAAAATCATGAATGATCTATATCTCTGATATACCGTTTCAGTTCTTCATATGAAAGTATACATCATCGATACAAGAAACTTGAAATTAATGACTACCAGTTTCTCTGATTAGGTGGAAAACTTGATTGCCATCTTTAATATATTCAAAATCTATACCTTTGGTACTGTTTAAATGTTTGATGCAAGACTTTGTATACATCATCAATACATCAAGAGACTAACAATGATTGTCAGAACCTTTTTCTCTGATTTAATTGGATGGAAACTTTGGCAGCCATTTTTAATTTATGTAAAATCATTGATCTTTTTATCCTTTGATACTGTTTAAGTGTTCAGTATGATACGTGGTATACATCATCAATAAATCAAGAGACAAGTAATGACTGCCGGTTTCTTTGATTGGATGGAAACCTTGGGGCCATTTCTGATTGCAAAATTTTTAATAATCTGTATATTTGTCACTTGACTGCTTGGTGTTCCTGATGTCTTCAAAGTAGTATGGTTCAAACTGAATACAGTATGAATGGCTGGCGCCCAGAGCCGAGGGGTTTTCAGATGTGCAGCTTCGTATTATAATTATGGTACAGTAATCCCTCCAATAAACTGATCGCCTAATTGACATTCTATTGCACACTATCAGCGAAATTTTACCAAAGACTTCATTAAAAATTTCATCGTGTACCTTTTTTTGACCATGTGTAAGTGGAAACATAAACCAAGTGGGAACCACTTACAATGTTAACTTTTGTCTGTTGGAGAACAAATTTCAACTTGTCTTTTCACTGATAAATTATAATTAATACAGATGTTTCCTGTTCCTGTGCAGTGCCAAAGAAAACTCTTCTGCATTGGGTGATAAATTCAGATCGGCCAGAATGCCTGTCGGAGCTCAAAATATATGATCCTGTATTACTGGTTTCAATTATGTGACAAAAATGTACTGTATTTGTTGCTCAAATCTTCACCTGCTATTTCTATGCCATATTCCCTCCCTTAGAAGATTCCTGTAAGAAATTAAAAGTTGTCTCCCTCTGAAGGCGCTCAGTCTGTCAGCTCTGCACACGTGTCCCATAGATACCTCCTCTTCCCTTCTTACAGCTGCCCTGAGCAGACATGTTTTGAGAGCAGTTCCTACATTCAAGTTTTTGAGATCTTTTTCTAGTGTTTTCTTCTTGAAGTTATTCTATTTATAAACAACACAGAAACACCGGTATAGATTAATAAATATATTTATTTGGCCAACAAATGGGTCAGACTAAGCTGCCAGTTGGTGTCGATTGGCTTTCGCCTGATTGGCATAAGCCATGTTGGCTTACGCCCGAGTGGCTTTCGCCCGAGTGGCTCACATGATCCTGTATTACTGGTTTCAATTATGTGACAAAAATGTACTGTATTTGTTGCTCAAATCTTCACCTGCTATTTCTATGCCATATTCCCTCCCTTAGAAGATTCCTGTAAGAAATTAAAAGTTGTCTCCCTCTGAAGGCGCTCAGTCTGTCAGCTCTGCACACGTGTCCCATAGATACCTCCTCTTCCCTTCTTACAGCTGCCCTGAGCAGACATGTTTTGAGAGCAGTTCCTACATTCAAGTTTTTGAGATCTTTTTCTAGTGTTTTCTTCTTGAAGTTATTCTATTTATAAACAACACAGAAACACCGGTATAGATTAATAAATATATTTATTTGGCCAACAAATGGGTCAGACTAAGCTGCCAGTTGGTGTCGATTGGCTTTCGCCTGATTGGCATAAGCCATGTTGGCTTACGCCCGAGTGGCTTTCGCCCGAGTGGCTCACATGATCCTGTATTACTGGTTTCAATTATGTGACAAAAATGTACTGTATTTGTTGCTCAAATCTTCACCTGCTATTTCTATGCCATATTCCCTCCCTTAGAAGATTCCTGTAAGAAATTAAAAGTTGTCTCCCTCTGAAGGCGCTCAGTCTGTCAGCTCTGCACACGTGTCCCATAGATACCTCCTCTTCCCTTCTTACAGCTGCCCTGAGCAGACATGTTTTGAGAGCAGTTCCTACATTCAAGTTTTTGAGATCTTTTTCTAGTGTTTTCTTCTTGAAGTTATTCTATTAGCATTTGTACAATGTCTGATAAGAATTCTTTTTGATCCCCCTCTAAAATGAATAAAATATAGATAAATAATAGATTGTCTGCTTGATTTTAAACTGTCAACTTTCTTTTCAAATAAATACTCCCTGATTTTGTGGTGAAATATTTCACTTTCTATGATTGAATTATTAGAATTAGATACTGTATGTAGGAAGCTATTGTCCGAGTCTTTGTGAAGTCGAAAAGGCTCAAGTCTAGACATATTGTTGTTACCAGACTTGGCTATTGTATGCATTGTCTCGTGATTCTGACATGAAGTATGAACCAGATGAAGGCTGACCTGTTGATCCTTATGTCTGATGTGATAATATTAACTAACGATCAGTTGTGTTTATACCTCCACCGGTTATAAGTCTGAAGGATAATGACAGCCTAGCCGCCCGTATAGCTGTAGAGATGGAGCTAGGCTGACCTGTTGATCCTTATGTCTGATGTGATAGCATTAACTAACGATCAGTTGTGTTTATACCTCCACAGGTTATAAGTTTGAAGGATAATGACAGCCTGGCCGCCCGTATAGCTGTAGAGATGGAGGCTGACCTGTTGATCCTCATGTCTGACGTGAATGGCCTGTACACCAGACCCCCAGGCACTGATGGATCTCGCCTCCTTCACACATACTCTCCACAGACGAATGGAGTTGTGTATGGGGAAAAGTCGAGGGTGGGTCTTGGTGGCATGGAATCTAAGGTTTGCATGGTTTTACACCTATTTTCAGGATTGTCCTGGGTTCATCCACTCACCTTCCTCATTGAACACTATAATAAATGATTGTCTTGGGTTCATCCCCTCGTGACCCTCCTCGTTGAACGCTCTGATAAATTCTCCAATAATTCAATCACAGTAAGCATATTTTCTCACTCAACATTACTGGGATTATCAAATGTTTTAGAACAGAAAGTTGGCGAATTTATACAAAAAGAGGATCTTATCTGTGTAGCTTCTGATACATTTAGGCGGTGATCTATTTTATAGGCTGACTAAGAATAATTTTGGGGTGAATGTTAATAGGGTGATTGAATTAGTAGTGCATTTACTGGACCCTGAACCTACATCACTGAGAGTTCATGTCCTCTCGCCCCGTGGGGCTTCCTGGGATGCCATTGTGCACACCGCAGGTCATGGTAAGAATAAGCCTCAGCTCCTCAGAGAGCTTGTCGTAAGAGGTGACTAACTGAGGCACCCGTGGGGTTCCCGGGTGTGGAAAGGAATAGGACCCCACCAGTGTGGTTCCCGTGTGTGAAAAGGAATAGGACCCAATGTCGTGATATGACTGAAATATAGTTAAAAGCGACGTTAAATCGTATTCACTCACTCGCTCACCCATGTCCTCTCATTACCTGCATCACTGAGAGTCCATGTCCTCTCGTTACCTACATCACTGAGAGTCCAACCCCGTGGGTCTTCCGAGGATTGACCTGGGATGTCGGTGTGTCATGCTAAGAATAAGCCTCAGCTCCTCAGAGAGCTTGTCGTAAGAGGCGACTGACTGAGGCACCCGTGGGATTCCCGGGTGTGAAAAGGAATAGGACCCCACCGTGTGGTTCCCGGGTGTGAAAGGAATAGGACCCAACATCGTGATATGACTGAAATATAGTTGAAAGCGATGCAAAATCATATTCACTCACTCACTCACTGAGAGTTCATGTCCTCTCTTTACCTACATCACTGAGAGTCCATGTCCTCTCATTACCTGCATCACTGAGAGTCCATGTCCTCTCATTACCTGCATCACTGAGAGTCCTCTCATTACCTGCATCACTGAGAGTCCATGTCCTCTCATTACCTACATCACTGAGAGTCCATGTCTTCTCATTACCTGCATCACTGAGAGTCCATGTCATCTCATTACCTGCATCACTGACAGTCCATGTCCTCTCATTACCTGCATCACTGCGAGTCCATGTCCTCTCATTACCTGCATCACTGAGAGTCCATGTCCTCTCATTACCCGCATCACTGAGAGTCCATGTCCTCTCATTACCTGCATCACTAAGAGTCCATGTTCTCTCATTACCTGCATCACTGAGAGTCCATGTCCTCTCATTACCTGCATCACTGAGAGTCCATGTTCTCTCATTACCTGCATCACTAAGAGTCCATGTCCTCTCATTACCTGCATCACTGAGGGTCCATGTCCTCTCATTACCTGCATTACTGAGAGTCCATGTCCTCTCATTACCTGCATCACTGAGAGTCCA
>JAVTVY010057312.1:0-30761 GCA_036873755.1 Hanleya hanleyi | reverse complement strand
CTCATCTCTGATAACTCCATCATCTCATCTCTGATAACTCCAGAGATGAGCGATGGAGGTATCAGAGATTAGAGATAAAGTTGTCAGAGATGAGAGATGGAGTTATCAGAGATGATGAGAGTTGGAGTTATCAGAGATGATGAGAGTTGGAGTTGTCAGAGAAGATGAGAAATGTAGTTATCAGAGAAGAGAGATGGAGTTATCTGAGATGAGAGATGGAGTAATCAGCGATGAGAGATGGAGTTACCAGAGTTGAGAGATGGAATTTCAGAGATGAGAGATGGAGTAATCAGAGATGAGAGATGGAGTTATCAGATGAGAGATGGAGTTATCAGAGATGAGAGATAAAGTCACCCGAGTTGAGAGATGGAGTTATCAGAGATGAGAGAGAGATGGAGTTATCAGAGATGAGAGCGAGATGGAGTTATCAGAGATGATAAGCGATGGAGTTATCAGTGAACATGAGGGATGGAGTTATCAGAGTTGAACGATGGAGTTATCAGAGAAATTAGAGATGGAGTTATCAGAGAAGATGAGAGATGGATTTATCAGAGATGAGAGATGGAGTTATCAGAGAAGAGATGGAGTTATCAGAGAAGAGAGATGGAGTAATCAGAGATGAGAGATGGAGTTATCAGAGTTGAGAGATGGAGTTTCAGAGATGAGAGATGGAGTTTCAGAGATGAGAGATGGAGTAATCAGAGATGAGAGATGGAGTAATCAGAGATGAGAGATGGAGTTATCAGAGAATATAGATGGAGTTATCAGAGATGAGAGATAAACTCACCAGAGTTGAGAGATGGAGTTATCAGAGAAGAGAGAGAGATGGGAGTTATCAGAGAAGATGAGAGATGGAGTTATCAGAGGAGATGAGAGATGGATTTATCAGAGATGAGAGATGGATTTATCAGAGATGAGAGATGGAGTTATCAGAGAAGATGAGAGATGGATTTATCAGAGATGAGAGATGGATTTATCAGAGATGAGAGATGGAGTTATCAGAGATGATAGATGGAGTTATCAGAGACGAGAGATGAGGCTATCAGAGATGAGAGACGGAGTTATCAGAGATCATAGATGGAGTTATCAGAGATGAGAGATAAAGTCACCAGAGTTGAGAGATGGAGTTATCAGAGATGAGAGAGAGATGGAGTTATCAGAGAAGATGAGGGATGGAGTTATCAGAGGTGAGCGATGGAGTTATCAGAGAAGATGAGAGATGGAGTTATCAGAGGAGATGAGAGATGGATTTATCAGAGATGAGAGATGGATTTATCAGAGATGAGAGATGAGTTATCAGAGAAGATGAGAGATGGAGTTATCAGAGAAGATGAGAGATGGAGTTATCAGAGATGAGAGATGGAGTTATCAGAGATGATAGATGGAGTTATCAGAGATGATAGATGGAGTTATCAGAGACGAGAGATGAGGCTATCAGAGATGAGAGATGGAGTTATCAGAGATGAGAGATAGAGTCACCAGAGATGAGAGATGGAGTTATCAGAGATGAGAGAGAGATGGAGTTATCAGAGATGATGAGAGATGGAGTTATCAGAGAAGATGAGGGATGGAGTTATCAGAGGTGAGCGATGGAGTTATCAGAGAAATGAGAGATGGAGTTATCAGAGATGAGAGATGGATTTATCAGAGATGAGAGATGGATTTATAAGAGATGAGAGATGGAGTTATCATAGATGAGAGATGGGGTTAACGGAGATGAGAGATGGAGTTATCAGAGACGAGAGATGAAGTTATCAGAGACGAGAGATGGCGTTATCAAAGATGAGAGATGGAGTTATCAGAGAAGATGAGAGATGGAGTTATCAGAGATGAGAGATGGAGTTATCTGAGAAGAGAGATGGAGTTATCAGAGAAGAGAGATGGAGTTATCAGCGATGAGAGATGACGTGATCTGAGATGACAGATGAGATGAGGTGAGAGTTGTCAGAGACAAGAGATGGAGATATCCGAGATGAGAGATGACGTGATCAGAGATGACAGACGACGTGATCAGAGATGACAGATGAAGTTATTAGAGATGAGAGATGAAGTTGTCAGAGACGAGAGATGGAGTTATCAGAGATGACAGATGACGTGATCAGAGATGACAGATGAAGTTATTAGAGATGAGAGATGAAGTGATCAGAGATGAGAGACTAAGTTAACAGTGATGAGGCATCAAGTTACTAGAGATGAGTTATCATAGATCAGGGATGGAGTTATCAGAGATTGGAGATGAAGTTGTCAGAGATGAGAGATGGAGTTATCAGAGATGAGAGATGAAGTGATCAGAGATGACAGATAAGTGATCAAAGATGGGGGTTGAGAGAGGAGAGATGAAGTAAGCAGAGAGGAGAGATGAAATTATCAGAAATGAGAGATGGAGTTAGAAATAAGAGATGAAAGATGATTAGTGGGTGAAGCTTTTGAGGTTCAGGGAGAACAAAAGTAATCCAGGAAGAGCTACTAAAGGTAAGCAGATAATGATAAGGTTAACGATTAGTATTGCGATGTTGTGTTTGCTCCAACAAGTGGAGGGAATGCCACCCCCTTGCGTTGTCACCGTAAGGTATCCGGGGGAGTGTGGTTAATAACGGTTTAGTACCACGTACCTGGGTCTGCTGCATGGCTGTGCGTTTCCGGCTGGATATATCTTATACTAAAATTTGCCTTTACCCGATCACACCAGCATCGAAATCGTAACATCAGTTATGTTTCCAGGCATTTCATAGCAGCCATTTCCATTTCTAGTCAATATTTTTGAATTGATCGATTCTGCGAACCACTATATGTCTTTTATCAAAAATTGAAATAGAATAAGATTGACGCACACTTTACCAGTGAATTGTCATTGTTTCTATTCTAATTGATCGGAAGCATTTCCAATCGGTCCAAAATAAATTTCAATCTAATGAATTATTAGAGCTGACGATTATATTATATTGGATCTTCATATTCAAATGCATATTAAATATGTGAATTATGAATCTGTAATTGACAATAAAGCTGAAGTAATAATAATTTCGATGCCACTAGATAGTCTTCAGTGTCAAATTCCACCCACGGTCCCCGTGGAAGATGAATACTAAGCTATACAATCCTATATTGTGGATAACTGATGTTCGATCTCTGAATACTTTCCGGTACATCATACATTGGGAAAAATTGTGTCGACACAATTTTATGATAAAATGGCTTCAACACTCAGCATGGTTTTGTATTGAACTTCATATATCAGCATAAAATCGGATTGAGTTCAACACAAACTGATGTTGAATCTAACCATGCTAACACAATATTTTCAGCACAATCCTCGTGCTAAAATTGCGTCAACACAATTTTGTTCGCAGTGTACGATTCTGCGATAATGTTCATGACCCAGTCTCAAATATCCGGTGCAGTAATGTATAATAGGGATCAAATCAAGTTCAACCCAGATAATGGTTGTGGTCCCGTATACGTGTCCTTGGCAAGTGTGACTTAAACGACGACATTCGAATATTTACTGATATTTAACGTAAATTTTCTATCAAAGCGCCAAACTTTGACATTACACATGCAATACATTCATCGATTCATTGTTATTACTTGAGACTGGCACATGTACGTTCAATATTAATCCTACCTGGCCTGGGTGAATTGGGTCATTCTCATCGGGGAGATGGAGGGAGGGTTCTTTTCCACAGTGTTTTCGGATGTCATTTTTCGCAAATTTTTTCAGCTTTTTTTTCTATTTTTCGATATTTGCTATCAAAAACACGGTAAAGAATAGCTTTGACAAAATTAATGCAATTTCAACCTGAGGACAGATACCTCGTTGCAGCCATCTTGAAATTTCCCCATGATCTTTTGAACTCAGGAATATGTAAATTCTCTCAAAATGACGCCAGTAAGAATCGAGAAAAAGTCAGAAAGTTTCATTTCTCTTCTTCTCTTCGTTCTGGATCGCGGGGTGGGGGGGGGGGAGGGAGGGGAGGGAGGGGGGGGATGGGGGGGGGGAGTTCTGCCAGGTAGGATTAATATACATTATAAGTGTACGAATGTATCTGCACAGGAATAATCCAACTCGCGGACATATACAGAACACTCGACATAAAAGTTTTAAAAAAATCCTTTAAATGGTTCATCGGTTCCAAATGAACATAATTTATTATTTGACAAGAAACAAATGTTGATATTTGGGATTCAAGAGTTGTCAACAATAATTATTCAAATTTTGAAAGTAGTTACATGGTCGTACCACGCAAACCATTGCAGCGTTTCTCCAATTGTCTGAGAGATGGATTCAAGTCTGTGCAGATCATTCGCTATATTTAAATCATTGTTATTCTGAAAAGAAGAAAAATAACAAGAAGACATAATGAATATCGTTTGTGTAAGCGTGTTTGGGTGATGTAGTTGGGTGCAAACTTTATTTTCAAAACTCTCTCCTGTAAATAAAAGATGGCATACAGTATGGGTGTATCGGGGAAGAGGGAGGAGGGGGCTCACGTGCAAAGTAACAATGTGGACTCTCCATATCTCCTTGACGACATCAGAGCCAATTTAATGAATCTGATCCGGAAAACATGACAAGGAAACATTTCTGTGTTGATATTTCTGTATTTCTTTTCATTAGTTCTTTGTTATTATAAAAAAACACTTAGCATAAAGACGCACGTGGAAAATTATTAGCATCGTCACATTCAAAACATCTTGTGGAAATTTAAAATGGCGGCCATGTGATATTAATGTTGTCTTTTGTATACTGTTACGGTATTTTTCTAGGTCAACGAACATGACTGTAGAAACCATACTTCAGTTCATTTCATTGAGTTGCCTTGGGTTTCGTGTATAGCTTTTCTGTAAAACGTCACTGGAACAGGTGCAAAACTATCAATAAATTCAAAATGGTATGGCCGCCATTTTGAATTTAACCATGACACTCGGTGCTGTGGATAACGTAAATGGCCTTGAAATGAGCATCAATAATAATAATAAGGAGTGAAAGATTGATTCTGACAAATAAACACGTTTGAATCAATATATGCCATGATTAAAGCATAATAAATTCAAAAGTTTCAGCTAACCCACGCGTGGCTGCCATTTTAAATGTAACATGCTGTTTTGAACTGAATATTATGTCTCAAAATGACAGTGAAGTGATAGACTATGATGTCAGTTAGATAAGTTTTGACATAAAATGCCCTGAATTAAAAATATTGCATCTTGCCGATGCCCCCAATAGTTGCCTATGACCTTAAAATGACCATCCACACTCTATGCACTGCATAAGGTCAATTTTGGGCTTCTCAAAATGACTTGAATTAGAGAAACAAGTTTTAGATAAACCTCATCTGGTCGCCATTTTGAAATTAGTCATCATGCTCCGTGCTAAAGATTATTCAAATAGCCTCAAAATAAGCTTAGAACATTAGACTATAATAAGATTCTGCTTTGGTTTGATGAATATGTATATGTATATTTCCAAAAATGCCTTGAATTAGACAGAAGATATGGATAGGCGCTTATTGCTCCCATATGAATTTCATATATATATATTGAATTTCACCATCATGTTTTGCGCCGAGGATTATGCGAATGATCTAAAAATGAGCACAACATTATACGCTAAAAGGTGTATTAGGGCAGTTGTGACAAATTTGTAGTTGGAGCTTCTCAAAATGACTTGAATTAGACAAAACATATGAAAACGCAAGTATTAGTTGACCCCATATAGTCGCCATTTTGAATTTAACCATTATGCTCTGTGCTAAAAATTCTGCTATGTCTTATAATGAGCTATCGCATAAGGCTATGGTGAAAAATAACTCAATTTGACAACTATGTTCTTTATGCTTTTAAAAATACATTGATTTAAATATAAGATATAGAAAAAAGTTTCAGATGACCCCGTTTGACCACCATTTTGAATTTAACCATAATGCTTTGGCTAAGGATTATGCGAATAGTCTAAAAAAATATCCAAGAACATCAGTCAATAAGCTCAATTTTGAAAAATATCTAATTTGAGCTTCTGAAATTCCACTGACTCTGACAAATGTATAGACAAACGCATGTTGCAAATTCCCCCATATGGCCGCCATTTTGAATTATACCATTATGCTTTGCCACGAGGATTAAGACAATGCTATTAGAATGAGCCAAACATAATTTAACATGAGATATTTCCTCAATTTTCCTCAATATTTTTTTCAATTTTGTGCTTTTCAAAATTATGCCAAAATTCTACACACTCTCAAAATGGACTTGAAACATTAAACTATGATTAGACAATGATCAATTTGACAAACATGTCGTCTGGGCATGATTAATAGGCCTTAAATTTGAAAAATAATTAATCCTTATGGCGGCCAATTTGAATTTTTGTGTACACTATGTCGCTGATATTTTTTACACCTTGGACCAGAGAGCTGAAACTTACTACAAAAACAATCTTGGGATTAAACTACTAGAAAATGTAATAAATCCAATATGGCAAGTTTGCTAAAGTCAGTGATATAAAATTATAAAAATACATTTCTTCGGTTACATATTTTTTATTTATGTCATTTTTTTGCCTTAAGAGCAACACAATAAATTAATAAGAATAATAAGAAATAATTAGCTTATGTGAAATACAATAATTTTGTGCACATTAACAGGAAGAAAATTAGAAATAAAACGTCAAGCTTGTTGGTCTGGCCCATATTGTCGCCATTTTGAATTGAGTCATGATCCTCGGTCCACAAAATCTCATTATTCTCAAAAATATCTCCAAATGTGTATTACAGACAGATATCAGCTATAGTAATCATCTGTTTGAAATAATTTCCAAAGGTTTAACAAAAGAAATATTGATCGTGTGAATAGTTTTTCATCAAAACTGGCTATTTTGCAAATAACGACAAACTAGCTCGGAAATCCAGTTCAAAGTTTTAAGTATCTTTTTTCATTCATTTGATAGTTTTTGCATATTATGGTTATCGCATCGGTAACCTGAATAATATGTGTGTGAAGCTTCAACGTGCTGTGATTTGTGCCCCAAGTTAATGGAACTGTTCAAATGTGACACCGACTTGTTTACAACAGCAACAATGTCACGCCGGCGTCCGAAAGCATTAACAAAATTGGCAGGTGTGTTAAGATAATATGTACCTGGAAAATGATTTCCAGAATTTAGACAATCTCTTCAAAAATTTGTGATAATTCTTCAAATAATTAAAATGTCCCATTGAAATCCTTCACAGGTGATAGACTTGGCTGTAAGTGTTGTAAACAAGGTAGCAAGAATGATCTAGGCTCAATAGAAGGGTGTAAAATAATGGTGTGAACTTACAAAATTCGAATGTCAATGGTTCAAGCAGGCGGCTAATCCAAGCGGCATAAAACACGGATTGGAAGGTCCCAAGAACTCATCAACAGTTGGTTACTGGAGTGAGGAAAGAGAAATACCTACAAAAGTGAAAAACAAAAAAGGTCATACAGAGGAAGTGAAACTTTGGAGCTCATCATTTTGCTGATGGGACGTCCCCAAACAACCTCAGGAATATTAATGAATCTAAATTAACCCCTTGAAGAGAAACAGAAGATGGGAATGCTCATGCCCATGTAGGGGAGACCGGGGCACAGTGAATCAGAAATCTTTTTTTCTCAATTTACACATTAATGTCTTGGCAATATCTTAGCTTATTTTTGGGTGATGATACATATGCTGCTGGGCTGTACAACTGCCTCACATTTGTGGAGTTAACTCATGTCATTTTCTCTGAAATGACCGCTAAAGATGCCAAAAATATTGACTCACTGTGCCCCTATACCGGGGCAGAGTGGCTCACTGCCTGGGGCACAGTGAATCGCATCATGATACGCTGTAAATAACACAATCATATGCTTTCATTCCAAATTAAAAAGAAAGTCTTAATTACAGACATCATTTATATGACTGTAAAGAGAAAACATGGTATTACAGCCATATATTCTCACTACAATTCGCCCTGACTCGCATCATCTCAACTATCGCCTCTAAATAACTCCAAAGTTGTGCTAAATTGTTCTTAAGACAGCTTTGGTATACCAAAAAATGAAAAATGGAAATTTTCAAATTTCATGCAGTAGTGAGTCAGCTGCCATACCGATCCACTGTGCCCCGATTCACTGTACCCCGGGTGTACCTAATGAACTCTGAGGGATTTTTTACTAGATAATGCCGTCTGCTAGGGGAAGGACACATGTTTGTCACATTCATTAAATATCACACTTACTATTAAAACATGACAGTAGCCTTGTTGCATTATAGTGTGCACTATATACCACATCAAGTAATACCATGAAAATTTAGTTTTGACCATGAAAAACATACTTCAACCCACTAAAGTTCCGGGAGCAACTCTCTCTCAATGTTGTCTGCAATTCATAATGGCTATACATCTGCACACGAAGTGATGACACTATCTGAGGGATTTCCCCTGGCAATGTCTAATTATAGACAATTATTCACTGTGCCCCGTGATCCACTGTGCCCCGGTCTCCCCTACACTAAATTTTCTAACCTGATTACTCATTAATCCTTGAATTAATCATCCCAACTACAGAGAATATAACAGGTGTTTATTATATTGAAGAGTAAAAGAAAAAAGTGTTGTAATTGACAATGACATGATTAAACATTAATGAATTACATGTAAATGATACTTACATTTCCAAATTAAAAAAGGGAGTTACTTTGGTAGGCAAGTGGTCTCTACAAGATAAGTGGCATCATCTTCATCATATATCGCATAATAACCAGCTCATATCACTCCATTGGCAGTGGCTGTACAAATAAAGAGAAACAGTTTAGACGATGCTATGAAGCCATGATAATTTAATTTGTACATTGTATGTTTTGAATACGAAATCATTTGAAGAAAACATTCCAATTATTTTTTTCATTTATTCCACATTTTTCAAGGTACTCTGCAACAAAAGTTCAAATTGTATTTGAGGTTTTATCCCCCTTAAATGTCTAATGACCGGAAAATCTTTTGGAATGACCATTCTCCATAATGCAGGTTTGTATACTTCGTACCCCCATACCAGGATTTTATAGACAAGACACGACTAGGGATGATGGGAATGACCGGAACAGTGTTGGTTTATTTATGGTATCTGTAGTATATTTCCGTGATTCTAATATAATTTATATCATTGGAAAGCAAAAGGATTAAGACAATATAAACTTCCAATGGTCTGTGAAACAGCGGTATCATCAAAAAGTTGACCTGAAATAAATGTTTAGGATTGACTGAAAGATCTCAATGTAGATTTGAAAATACGGAATAAACGTTTTGTATGTGAAATATATACGAGAGGTTAATTATTCACAGGTTGTTTTCCAGTCAACCTTTTGATTATACGACTGCTGCACAGGTAGATAAACTTCATACCAGTAGAGAAAGATAGTCATTTAAAGTTGAAGAATATATAAAAAATGAAACAGTTGTAACGAAATAAACGCTGAAAAAGTTCAACAAATGTTGAACACGGTTAATCGCCGAAAATTCTCATTCAGTATGCACACATTTTTTTCTGTCAACTTCTTGGCAATAAATAAATATAAATAAATATCTGACACTCTTGGAGTCTATATTCTGTAAACGGGCACCAGAATTAGAATCACGTAACATATATCCGAGATACGACAAATTAACACTGTATTACAATTTCCGTCATTACAAATGGATTCCTGTGAGGTGGTAATCGAGGCTGTGGTTAGTTAATTAAAAGACGGCCAAGAGACCATCTGATTAATTTGCGGTCTGAAAGTATTAAAACAACTTAGTACTCACATCTGGACTTTCGTTAACATCAAGACATGCCTTTCAGTCGACATTATGTCACAGTAACTCCGTGCTGTTTTTCATTCTCCAATATAGAAGGAATATACACTTAATTCAATACGAATGACAAACATTGTCAACTGCATTCGAGTTTCGTTCGAGCTTCTGATTAGAAAACATTTCCCATTGGCCAGATTTACAAATAGAGAATATCCGATTGGCTGTGAACAATATGAGTACCCATTGGTTGTTTCGAAACAAAACGATGGCTGTGTCAGTAAGTATTTCTTGGCTACCTCAAATACAAGCTGTTATAATTTTCGGCGGCAAATTTTGTAGAGACTTACTATTCCGACGTGTGACTTTCTCTTTTATTCCTGTTCGTGATCTATCTGATACATACAATGAAAGTGCAAATACATATTCACACTCAATATTGTGAACCGTGAAACCCCGGCATGTTGGAGACTTGTTGCCGGACTTCAAATGACACATTCACTTGAACACTCAAAATGTAACAAAGATATATGAGCTCTCACATGCACAGCTATATTGAAACGTATTTCCAAGAAATGCTTCGCCCATGTCGAAGAGATGTAAGAAAGCAACACATTTTTTATACATATTATAGCTAATCAAATTATTTAATATTTACAGTAAAAATCGAAAATGTTTTGAAAATGTGTTTTTGAATTATCCAAAAAGTATTTTGGGGTTGAGAATATATTATACATCTCAGACATGCATTTAAACCAAAGCCATTGCATCAAGCCAGTGCCTGAAGTCTATAGTCAGGAAACATGTCTTTGAAATGTAAATGAGTGGCAGGTTGCCTCTGACAATCTTGACTGGCAGAAACTTTTGTTTGGGGCTTTGAGTATTTGCATAAAAATTGGGATCTGGATTATACACCTGATCACCATTAAAGGGTAATGGGCCATCACCTTTTTTCTGGCTGTGTAGACTCGCGGTGTACTTTCTGCAGTCTCTCTTCTTTGGAACTGGGGAAAATGTGCATAATAATCGGGATCGATAGTTTCTACAGGTGGCAGGCATTCACATGTACTGTGACATCAGTTTTTCAGCCTCTCCCATTAACTCCATAAGCTTTGAAAGAATATTGGCATAATGGCTTGGATATGGTTTTTCGAGGCAAGACCATGCAGCCCTCTGTGTGATATTAATAATAGGACTAAATGTCTATGGGGAATTTGAGTAAACGTATTCTGAATCTTGATAATTCTCCAAGATATTTTAGGTGTTAGAAAGTTTTATTAGTCGGACATGCAGCCCCTACAAGATATATATTATATTACCGGTACTATTGAATTCATTTAGTAGAAATAGCCTTTTTTTTCCACTCCAAAACCTGCCATAATATATTATTCTTGAAGTTTCCATACCGAAATATCCCATTCGAAAAAAACTGAGATGTTCAGTTGCATAAAAATGGAGATATGATTGATCAAAATGTTCTCCCGGGCTAATTTCGGTATTTTTGGACATTTTCATGAAAGGTTTTCTCCTTTAGCAAAAATGTGACGCCTCAAACCAAAACCTTTCGTGGTTCTTTCCAATAAACAAACTTCCTCATATATTGTGTTACAAAATTATTTGGGTTTGAGGTGTCATATTTTTGCTTTAAGAGAAAATTCTCAATGTAAATGCCTCAACAATACCAAATCAGGCCGTGGAGCTCATTTTTATACAACGGAGCATCTCAGTTGTTTTCGTGCTGCTATTTCAGTATGTGAACTTCTAGAAACATCTGATTTGGCAGGTTTTGGATTGAAAATCGGGTTTATTACCATCTCACACAAGGGAGTTATTCCCGTATTGTCGTCACATATCCTTTGTCCCAGATCTAAAATTCTTTGAAGTACAATATCTCCACAACCAGTCGGAATATTTTCATGAAAGAAATATTTGAATTTTCAGAACGAATATGGCAACAATCTCTCCCTCAGAAGTGTTAATTTTCCATTTAGGTTCCTATGACAAGACAGCAATAAATTCCGAGAGATTTAAGCTCACAGATTATGTAGCTTACAAATTTCAATGGATAATGGTTTGAGAATATGTGGGTTCGAACACTCTAAAACACATTATTACGTTAGATATTCATTGAACTGGGTATATGAAAGCCCTGGAAACTTTTTGAACCAGAGAAATGCAAGAACGTCAGCAAATGCGTCACTCACACTTTCGAGTGCTGTTATAGTTAATAGTCACGTAATTATTGCCGGACTTTAAAATGCTCTCTTGGGTGAAAATTGAAAAATAAAAACACAGAGGAAGCCTTTCTAAGACAAAATATAGTTTAGTCATTTAATTTGTTTTATTTACCACGGTCGCTTTATATACATGTACCATGTTTCCTTAATGGACTCTGTCTTCGGTCCTCTCTTTTTTTTAGCCTTTTATTAACATCCTATACCTGGTAATATCTTGAATAATATCCGCCTACTTGCCGACGATACCCGCCTCTATATACTTTTCAACAACTTAAAAAATCAATCTGCACATCAGCCATGATCTAAAAGTTATCTCGCAGTGGGCCCGAACATGGCTTCTCAGATTTAATGCTGCTAAATATTAAATTGGTGGAAATCAAAAGCAATTTAATGACAGTTGGTCCTAATGTCACAAGTTGTTTTGTAGATGCTGAACTCCATAATATCATCATTGTTCCCCTTTAGTTGAGCACGTGGTACCGTTAGGCCAAAAATCCTTTTTTTATTATTGAAATGTTTTTACATGCATATATTGATTATGAAGAAAATAATATACAATACTATGTACTTACAATGATGTGTTCAATGGCTGTAGTGTAAGATTAATAAAACATATATTATACACGCGTTTGCATTCTTTTCTCCATATTTTTTTGTCACAAAAACATATTTACATCTAGCGTAGATCAGATTATGTACAATCCAATTGCTCGTAGAAATTACAGCAGCACATACCCGAATACTATACAAGGTAGTCCAAAAACGTATTTGGAATCTTCAGTATATATATAGTTGCATAATTGTGTATTATATTTAGTTGATGTATAATATTATGTAATCATTTAAACGAGAATATATTAGACGTTTTCGCACACATACTCAAAGTACGCTTCTGTATAAATAACCTGAAATATCCACATACTATATGTCAATGTCTATACTGAAACATTCAATTTCAGTATTCTTTGTTTACAATCTAGCTACAATTTCTTCATACATTTATTCATTAACTCCAAGTCTGTTTTATTCTGGAGGAATGAAGAAGGAATAGAGAATGAAAGATGAAAAGACGTGGACTTCCTACTTGTATGTCCCATGAGTACAGCGTTTCAAATGGGCCCGGGATATCAAGTTCAAGCACATTGCTTGATGCACAACTAAGAGACGCGATGTGTCCCTGAGTCGGGTTCATACACTTCGCGTTCACCCTGATTGTGGTTAAAGGTTTTAGTAAAACAAAAACAAAAAAAACAATCAGCAGCATCGAGCCTTCTGTCAAAGACGAGTTGACGAACTGTTTTTTGCCGCATAACAGAGAATTTTCGAGGTCAAGGTACTGGACTCTGGATCTGACCAAGATCGAGCGATACCTTGTATATTTTGTGTGAAGTCCCTAATCAATATCCTGAATGAATATGATGTGGGAAGCGGGTTCAGCAGTGGGATTACTAGCATACAGCCTGTGATTTTCCCCCCTTAGTTCCTTGAGTCAGGCACTGGACATGTAAGGGCAATGGTTCACACCCCAGTCAACAATTACGTTACCACAACATTGGCATTGTCAGCAAAGAGAATGGAGTGACGGCATTGACAACATTGGCGCTGCAAGCAGGGTTTGGGCGGGAGTGGGAAAAGGATTGTTCGACGAACAGGTTGTCAAGTTCAGTACACGGTTGAAGGAAATGTGGTGGTTGATCATCTGACGGTCGAATTGAGTCGTTCAATGATGATGAGGTACGACGGAGGGTATGGAAGGGACAGATTGTCAGGCTAGTCCCGGCCGGGTTGTCTGGGGTTGAAGACTGTGGTGCGTTCTTTGATTGAGAGGAGGGTTGTTGGAACCGGCCCACAGGCAAAGACATCATAAAATCCTATTGGCAAAACTTAATGAAAATTCATTTTTGTATGTTTATGGAAACATTATGCAAATGAAAATGAAAATGTTTCTTTGGCGACGTTATTAAAACTAGTGATAATAATGCTATATTTTTATAATGATTTAAAATATATATTCATGAAAACATTGTTATGAAGTTTGAATAAAACATTGAAATGTTCTTAGAGCGTTTAGATAAGGTTATGGAGAAAAAAAGATTCCAAAAAACATTTTACTGATGTTGTTTTTTATAATCCTTCAATTTTGTATTTATTATATCACCTTTCGCAAATGTTACAAAAATGTCACGTGTTTGATGTGGGGAGGGGGACAATATTGCCTGTACTAGTTAGTAGGAATTTCAGTACTTTGGTTTGGACGCTGCATACGCTAACGTGAGGTAAATGATACAAATCCCGATCAGAAATTTTATAGTTATTTCATTTTCATTAAACGATTATTACAATCCAACCTCGTCATAAGGTACCTCGATACAGCGCTGTTCCTGGTAAAAGTTGGGGACTATGGTGTCCCCCAAACTAATTAATGCATATCATTTCAACCCTTTTATAAGGCTGAAAATCTATAAGGTGATTTAAGTGTGGTCCCCCAATAACAACGTTACCAATGTCAAATGACTGACTGTGAAAAAAAACATTTTAGCCTTATCCAGCTCGGATAGCCCCTGTACATGTTACTCAGCTAACAAGACCAAAAAAAATAGTGGATCATGCCGCTGAAATCATTCCTTATCATATCATGTATACAAGGATAACCTACCAAATTGACATACATGTATAAATGCAAATTTCTTGGTAATTTGCTCGAATTGTTATATGATGCGTTATTATAACTTATTGAAGTATCGTTATATAGATTTCTTGTACGTGAAAACATATATACATGTATATAGAACTGTATAGACACTCCAAGTAACATTCCAGCTCAAACACAAGCAGGTATATGGGCATCTATATCTTTGGCGGCCATCTTGAAAGCCATTTTTGAGCCCAGTGAGGCTCCCAGGGATTGATCTGGGATGTCGTTGTGCACATTCCAGGTCATGGTAAGAATAGGTCTCAGCTCCACAGAGAGCTTGTCGTATGCGGCGACTAACTGGGGCATCCAAGAAGGTCCCGGTATGAAACGGAATAGGACCCCTCCCGTGCGGTTTCCGGATGTTAGAGGGTAAGTCATATTCACTCACCCAGATCGGGGACCCCTATGTGAATTTGTTACCTATGATGTGTATATCAACTGTACGGTACCAAGTTTGGTGCTTTAATTCAGCAAGTCACGATTTCGCTCAAAAGTGGTGCTAAGCCACTAGACAAGACGTGAGACCTTACAGGATTGTTTTTGGTGATATTCTTGCTTTTACCAGTTTACCCCATGCTGAGGCGTTTGCTCCATCAGACATCCTCGATGTTCGTCCATTTATCTCAGCTGAGTTACTTACCTGATCTAGCATCACAGCTCCAGAGTTAACTTGTGTAAATTCACTTAAGCTGATGCTATGTGCCGTGTGGTTACTTCATAGTTTCCGCATGAACAACAGAAATAAAAGCGCGGCTGAAATACGAAGGCTGCATCTTAGAATTCTTCGTATTCTAATCTGAGTGTGAGTTACCGAGGGAGGCTTTTCTTTGGAGTCATATGGTTGCATTTTAGTCGCCAGACGTCGTCAGTTTCCCCACCTGTGACATACTTCACCAATGAGATTTTCCGGGATTTTCCCCCTTTTTGTTCAAGGCCAAACGCAGACTGATTTATTCCCCAACATGTACAATGTTTCGAACATTATATCTGAACCGATTAACCAATGAACAAAGCGAACATGCATGTAACCTGCTCTTTCACTGAATAATCATCGCGGCATAATTCTGTGTTTAGTCGTGAAGAAAAACATAATGTTTTGCTTTTGTTGTTGTTGTTGTTGTTGTTTCTCCGTTTTCGTTGTTACCACATGTAGTCAATTTGTTCATATTGTGCGACAAATTCTCTCTTTAATATAAAAAAATATCTTCTCGTCCTGCACAGAAAGTTGTTTTGTCTGATGCCCCTTCCTCTATTTCGTACCATGTTTTTTTCAATGTTATTCAATATTTCTATGACTAATTTCAGTTGTGCTGCGTGGAAGGTAATTAAAATATCATGAAAGAAACTACGATAACAATGTTTGCATAGTACTGATTGCCTCCCAGTAAATATCTGCTTACATGACTTATTACGACGGTGTGTTGATTCTATTCCATGAAAATAAGTGTACATGCAAATTCCCATCAAAGGACTAGTTGCGGTAAGATAGCGTGTGGTACTACTCTGACCGCCTATTGTCAAGCCGCTATTATGTGGAAGATCTGTGACGCTGTGCTGAACAGCGGAATCCCCAGATCTAAAAATAAAAGATACCGGTTTCAAGGTTAGGCCGCTCCAAACGAATTTATCGTTTCATACACAACATAACTCCAAATATGTTTTTTTAGTCATTTATCCGACAATTTCATTTTATTTTGATTCTTTAAACTGCTCTCGTCAATTTCATGCCATTTGCTCAAGTGGCTTCCAATCAAAGACTGGTGCAACAAATAACTCCTGTTGATACGAAAATCGCCTGTCAAATGAATATATCCAATTGGACCTCAGGTGGAACAAACTTCGTGTTTACACCTCTTTTTTTGCAAACACTTTGCCCTTGACCTTCCGACACGTGCAAAAGGAAGAAGAACGCATCGCGCGAGCCTGTGTTGTGTGAGTGGGAGACATAGCATTTGGTGTTGCTGGTTCACTATTTCCTCGAGTAGATCTGTCGCACCGCCCTCTACATCGCTGGAAAATCGAGACCTTTATGTCCATATCATGCGCTCATCCACCCTGAGCCCAATAAAATTATGAAACAGATACTTTTCTTGTTTGGCCTGATGGTAAAACTCTCACACAGTTCACATTTCCCTTTTCCAAAAGTGACACTCATGCTGACATCAGCCGATCACTCCAAAAATAAATAAATCGTCTACTCTGATTATGATGCCTTCAACATAATATTTCTGAGTAAAAATTGACAAATAAAAAAGTTCGAAGGCCGACTTTAACGTAGAATAGTTAACCGACGCGCATACTATATACTTTTGTCAAATTCGAATTATAAATACATCTATACTTTTAATTATCAATGAAGACATTTTAAAGTTGTATTATGCTTCATAGTTCGAAGAATATAATCTCAAGTGTTTATGAATACGAAAAAAATATTCATGTCAAAGAGACGATTCGAACCCACAAATGTAAACTATGATTCTCCGAAGCATACGAACTTACCACACGGCCACTGGCGTAATCGCTTTTTCCAGAGACGTATTTGGAGTTGCAAAACTTCGTACCAGGTTGTAAAAAACAACTAATTGATTTTTCAATATTTATCAAAAACCACTTCTTGAACCAAAATGAAATTAACACACATGAAACATTATTATATAATAACGAATTTAGTATCAGAATGAATTTGGTTTGCGAGGTGTTTTTTCAGGAATTCAGGAAAACAGTATGGGAATTCCCCCCAAAAGTGCAAAAAATGCACATTTGCACGTGTTTACATCCTATTCACTTGCACATTATGCATAATTTTGGATCGATTTTTCTCGTGTATATCCAGCTACTGTTTTACTTTTAAATATTCGAAGTTGGCAGTTTTACTGCTGAAATGAAAATTTTGTTCCTTACTGCAACACCTATAGGACAGAAATCCATCTTACTGCAACTCGTCCTTTGCACCGTGAGTATTGTTTTAATTAAGGATTCGATACCAAGGACCCATCTGATTCAAACTGTCCTAATTGGTTTATCACAGCAATTGACAAACAGGTACAACAGAGCGGATCAGAGTCGCGTGAGTGAGAAAATGAATAAATGAGTAAATGACTGATTGTAAGTGGCGGAGTGCGGAAGTGAGTTACTGAGTGATTGAGTGAGTGAGTAAGGAAGTGAGCGAGAAAGTGAGTGAGTGAGGAAGTCAGTAAATGAGTGAGTGATTGAGTGGATGAGTGCGGAAGTGAGTGAGAAAGTGAGTGAGAAAGTGATTGATTGAATGAGAGAGTGAGTGAGTGAGTGAGTGAGAGAGAGAGAGGGTGAGCGTGAAATTGACGGAGTGCAAGTGATTAAGGAAGTGAGTGCGTCTAAAGACAGTGTGCATGTATATGCATTTAGATGCATGCATTTATGTACATGCATATGCCTCTGCCAGAGGGAAGTTTAGCATATTCCCTCATGCTTACGCAGGCCTCAGTAGGGTTAGCCCATTGTTTAAATCATTATATTAAATATATTAAAATTTATATATTATATAAGTGCGTTGTACTCTCCAAAGTTAAAATCCAGTTACCAGAACGTTGTCCTCGCCAAAGTTAAAATCGAGTTACCGTCATTTTTTTCTGACTGGAGAAACAGAGATTGAGTGATAACAGAAACTGGCAGAGTTAGCTTCCCTCACGATTCTTTCTTATATAAATCGAGTTACCTTCCATATTCGCATCGTCTACTACAAGGTTACCTTATATTTCCCGAGCTATGGATTTATCTCAAATATTTTGATAAATATCGCACACTGACGGCAAACTATGATGGTAGCGTTCACGATCTCTAGTGCTACGTTTCGTAACACCTGGCACCGACTTTTGTCTTGTAGGAAATCATCTTCTGTTTTTATTATTTTTATTTCATACACTTCTGGAATTTGTGCTGTCTACGAAATAAATCTTTCGATTATTGACTCGGGAATTATTTTATAGACAACTGCTGAATATTGAATGTCGGGTCTGATATTTGGGTCTCGTTTGCGCGGTATCTAGTTTGGATATAGTGTAAGTATGTTCATCACAAAAATCGATGGAGATATCATGTATACATCTCCACATCTACACATCCACACTTGCACATCCACATCTTCAGTCGTCTAAGGCGCATCGTTGGTGATGGCTAGCGTCACACCGATGAACCGGCACGGGTTCGAGCCTCGCTGGTGTATGTGTGAAAGTTTGCCAGTTACTTGCCGACGGGCGGTGGCTCTCTCCGGGTACTCTGGCTTCCTCCACCATTCAAACTGGATGTCACTGTATGAGTGAAATAACCTTGAGAGATCTTCAAATCTCCCCATAAGTCGCAATTGTCTTAAAATTATAGATATTCTTGATTGACAGTGAATGAAAATGATATTGCACAGATATGTTATGCATGCGTCATGCATACGCGCTGAGGTCTCCATAATAAAAAGTGTGTTACCTCCCTTATTCACATCCACCCAGTAGCGCCCATGCAAATGAGTGATTGTATACGTTCGCTCTAGTATGGTAACCGGAATAGAATGGGGTATTCGGTTCTTCTCTATAAGTTACACTGTCAAGATATCTAACATGATCGCCGATTTCTTATACATCATAATCATCGTGAACTTTCAAAACTTTCCGAAGTAGGTTCAGAATTTGGTATTGAAAATACGCATACTGCCAATCATAATGATGTCTTTGCTTATTCTATATGTGAGGATCGAACCATTCAACTGATATCGGAACGTGCAATAATATATAAAAATACAGTTTCGAATGAAACGCTGGATGTTTATTCATTCTCAGACTAAAATATCTCCATATGTAATGTAAAGCTCTATTTAATTTTATGAGGATTGTGCACAGCCACAAGGCCACGGGGCACTCTCCTCGGATAACATACATATAATAACTTGCATACTGAGAAAAACACAAAAAAATTGTTAAAAGAAAGTGCCACGGCACTGTAGCTCATCTGGCTGTAACTGGAGAAAGTAGCTGTAAGAAATTTTTACTAAAGAACTGCAACAGATGAGTTTCCAATTTGTGTTGTCTCCCCTGAACACTAAATGATCCATGCAGTAATTTCCTGAGATTTCATGATAACAAAGTTTCATGGGAAATTCAAGATGCTTCCATATTGGATTTTCGAAATGGACCAAAGAAGGTATCTTGCACAACTGGACCACAAGAGGAACCTGTGTATCAAATTTGAGAAAGATCCATGCAGTACTTTCTCAGAAATCACGATAAAAAGTTTCATAGGGAAATCCAAGATGGTCACCTGGTGGCCATATTGGATTTTCCAATCAGAGCAGAAAAGGTATCTTGTACAACTAGATCCCAAGGGGAACCTGTGTACCAAATCTGAGAAAGATCCTACTTTCTGAGAAATCACGATAACAATGTTTCACGAGGAAATCTAAGATGGCCTCCTGGTGGCCATATTGGATTTTCGAATCGAAGCAGAAAAGGTATCTTGCACAACTAGACTCCAAGGGGAACCTGTGTACCAAATTTGAGAACGATCCATGCAGTAGTTCATGAGAAATCGCGATAGCAATGTTTCATCGAGAAATCCAAGATGACCACCTGGTGGCCATATTAGATTTTTGAATCAGACCACAAAAAGTATCTTACACAACTAGACCCCAAGGGGAACCTATGTCCCAAATGTGAGAAAGATCCATGCAGTACTTCCTGAGAAATCGTGATAACAATGTTTCATGGGGAAATCCAAGATGGCCGCCTGGTGGCCATACTGGATTTTTGAATCAGACCACAAAAGGTGTCTTGCACAACTAGACCCCAAGAGGAACCTGTGTACCAAATTTGAGAAAGATCCATGTAGTAGTTCCTAAGAAATCGCGATAACAATATTCCATGGGGAAATCCAAGATGGCCACCATGGCAGCCATATTTAAGATCATATCGACACGGCATGAACATATTCTGATGTACTCATTGAGGGGAACAGGCTTGCCAAGTTTCAGCTTAAACGGCTAAGCGGTTTCAGAGAAGAAGATATTTACGGACGACGCACGACGCACGACGGACAATCAGGCCATGGCATTAGCCCATCGGGCCTTCGGCCCAGATGTGCTAAAACCAAAATGATCAAAAAAGACATACACAGAAAAAAACAATTAATGATTAAATGACAAGATGCGTTAGAGGTTGATGAGTGGTGGGATTTTATATATTATAGATAATACTTAATGTAGAAGTGGGTATCCCGTTACTTCATATAACTCTACCTTATTTACAATGGGTCGAAGAAATTTTATTTACACAACTGGTAAAGCACTCAATACAAAAATGTAAGAAGTTAAACACACTTGCGATTATCATTATTAGACTTAAAAAATATTCTTCTCATTTGGATGGATTATCGTACGGGAATATAAGTATTTCTCACCATTTTCGCCACACTTCTTTACAACTTATAGCTACGTCACCAAACATGGCGGTCACCTACTCGATTTTGATTGGTCCAATTTTTTAACATAAATCCGTTTGCACATCTTTGACTAACTTTGCACCGCTTTGAATCCAATTCATATGGTTATGGTTTCAAATTGACTGGCTCCTGATCTTCCAGTGATGACGTCACTTCCGCGCCACCCTCCCCAGCCTGATCGTTCTCATGCTAATTGGAGAAATTGGAGAAATCGCGTTTGCAATGAGCGAAATGGTCGCTATGTGCCCCTCTAAGACATTGTATATTACATATACCTGTTGGAGAAATCGGGATGTTCCCTTCGACAATATCGTACATTGCATATGTGCAATGATCTGATCGCGATATTCCCTCGTCTTCATAGCGTCAAGCTTTTCGTTTGAGCCGGAGATCAAACGTTGACCGAACAAGTTTTGTCTAAAAATATTACACAAGCTACTGACGAAAATTTCTCGAATTTCTCGATATCTTGAAACTCGCTAGAAAAAATCTCCCGCGGATGCTGAGCTTTAATTGTTGTAAAACATACCCGTTATTGAAAACGGTTGGGTTTGTGTTGTGTAATTCAATAATGTACTATGTTCTATCTACAGAAACAGTATCAAACATTGCGGAACTTTCTTCATATTTTCTCGTACTCCAACATAATCGTTGATCTTTTGTGCCCGGATTATTGTGTAATGAAGGGAACACCACATGTAGGCAAATATCTTCTCGGGAAATATCAGACACATAATTGGTGAGTAGTCTACAGAACTGTGATCGATCATTCGTCCGTATGTATTATTAAGTCGTCCAAGGGCGAATCGTGTAATTCCGCTTCTGTCGTTATAAGTAGTCAAGCCGGACACATGAGGGACAATTGGTTCTTCCAATCCGATTATCTCTCGAATCGATTCCACTAATTAGCAATTATTCTCTTTGTTCTAGTTTTCTGGCATTGAAAATTTGTCCACTATTTGGTGAGCGATTCCGTGGTTGAGACCACTTGCTATGTCTCTGTCATCTTGAGTCGAGTACATGCATCGCCCATATAAAATGAGTTTATAGACTGATGGTTTTATCATTCACTTTGTTCGTTTTGGCGGTGGCAGGGATTAAATGTCACTCCCGGTCACGTGATTTGAACCGTAAGTGACGCCACAATGGTCAAAGATCAACTAGCATAAAGATACACTTTTACTACTACTATCCTCCAGGATGGTTTTATTCAATTTCCTTGTCGATGTCAGGCAAGCGACGTAGTGTGACTGATCCGTTTGTGATGAAACTTATTAGCACAATAACCGTCGGCAAATACCCACCAGCACAATAACCGTCGGCAAACATTTATCAGCACAATAAGGGAGCGTGTCAAAAGTTTTGACGTTCAAACTAAAAGAATGCGTCAGAAAATGAACAGGTACTCGTTCTTTTTCTTCCAGCAAAACGAACGTTCGACAGTCAGAAAATGAACACTACCCCGTCAGAAAAATGAACGTCAGAAAAAGAACATTCTTTTTTGAACGTTCAAATTAGTATGTATGATAGCGGTCAGAATTCGCTGAAGGGCTCACATTACGGCTATCGTGTCGACTCTTATTAGAACAAAAACAAGAAACAAAACAAAAACAGAACACTCGAAAAGGCAGCACCTTTGAGACTCAACTGTATTTATTTTGCACTAGCTTTCGTAGGTATATAACCCACTTCCTCTGAAGAAGTACTTTCGTTCTTTCAAAGCAACTATGGCAAAGATTTGACGTTTATCTACAGCAAATTCAATAAATGTATTTAATATAATAAAAGTGGATCTTTCGTGCATATTCTGGGGAATTATTTACCGGGAATTATAGAACGAGCGACATATAGGAACTAACGCGCGTGTATTATTGTTTTAGAAGAAAACGAGATAAACTATATAATATTAATCTTCGACAGAGAAATATCACCATACTGATTTGGTTTTATTAAAAGTCCGATGTGACCAAATATCGTAAAGAATGATACAATAATCGGGTGAACAAGTTGGTAAATTAAGCTCCTTAAAATGTTCGTAATTTGAACTAATTTGATAGACAAATAAGGACTTTGTTGTGATATCAAACCACACATTATTATATTACGTATTTGTATGACAATTATATAACAAATTTGATAGATGGCATTCGGCGGATGTTGATCCCGAATGTTAACCGTATATGCTAAATCCCTAGCTGTCCCCTATTGTACTGTCCGACCTGCTCTGTATTGATAGTGTGTGACGCGCGTGGGTCGTCTGCACATGAGGCCCAGAAAGGGGGAGAGCTCAAAGTTGTTGCCGTTCCCGGGTATATAGAGTTGTAAGGTGTGTGCTTCATTGCATCAGATATCTTCACCGCTACTAATTTTTTTCGTATGGGAAAATAGTGATAGTCTCCAGGTCCAGATGGCTTTTTATGCACACCAAATGACCACCCGGGATTTTCCTGGTAGGCCGTACCTGACACTGTCAACACTTGAAACTCGACATAATATTGTTTCAATTTAATTTATTACACATCTTGCGGTGTTCTAAATGCTGTTCGTTATATTTATTATTTGATGTCAAAAATGATCCATCACGGAAAGTCCCTTGAACAGATGTACATATAGCGTTGATTTTATTATCGTCTTTTGATAGATCAATAAAGTTCAATAAGCGATTCACTTATATTTCACCACAAAGTTAATATTGAGTGGCCTAAAATAAAGATAATTAACAGGATCAAAAGGTGATTTGCCGTTCCCGTGCTGACCAAAGTATGTTCAATAGATGCAATAAATAAAAGAGCATCTCGCTCGTCCTATGACGCCTTTTGTTTTGATTAGAGCATTATGTTCATCCCTGTGGATGACCACTAAGTCCAATAATGTTCTTTTCTTCTCCCAAGGACCACGATCATGCAATGCAAGGAGTCCCCATGCAGTTCGAAAGCCATGCTTCTCACAACAGGACTAGATCAATAGTTGTTGAATGCATAGCCCCCCACCATTCATGCACCAGAATTGAGATGTCTTTAGCTGCGGGTAGGAAATTGGTCATGTTTTGAAATTATTAATATGCATTCATCGAATTTTTAACACGTCTTGGTTTTATAAATATAAAGTATATTTGACGCAGCTCATTTCCTGAACTGAAATTATAAATTTATTATAGTTCACACTTGTTTAATTTGAATTTATACATCTCCATACTAACATTGTCAGAATCCTGGAGCCTAGTTTTCCATCTTTGTCCACACATGGATGAACTTTGTCAGAGATATATAATGGAGAACATAAATTGCAATAGTAATCAAGAACAAGAAAAGAAAAAAAACGTGTTTCCGTTTTGCTTGGAAATATGCCAATTGCATCCGCGATGGGGGAGAAAAGAGAACTGGATCAGCTCCCTATTTCCAGAGTAACCACAATATCGCCATTCACTTGGTTTAAATAGTTTATTTGACGTCAGGAGCGCAATAAGCCGAACTTATTAGTGCGTCTCCCAGTCATCGTAGAGGAAATACATAGTGACAAAAGTATAATATAGACATATAAATATACGAAAGTCATTTACTTATATAACGATTTATCCTTATGACATTGGGAATTTTTTGTCTTCAGTAATATTATCTTCAATAAGAAATGAGTAAATCAGGGAAAGTATACAGGCCTACAAACTACATGTATGATCATTATAAAAAGACATGGCCCGACTGAATCACGCAGAGACGCCATGCAGCTCCCGTCATATATCAAGGTAGGCCGCCATGTGAGGTCTCCTATTTGTCAATAAAACCATGGAGTTCAAAGTTTTAATTCCATGATAAAAAAAAACCTTGAATAAAACAGTTCTGATTGCCAACACATCAAGCCATTTCTTTTAAAAAGCTATATGGATCGATTGATTCACGTGGAGACTTCATCACGCATGTGGCGCCCGTCATTATGCAGCCTGTGAGGGCCCCATCATTTGTAGGCTAAATAAAACAAAAGGACGTAGTTCAAACACCAAGTTCAGTTCAGCGCTTAGAGTGAACGGACGTGTTTTTGATCTGCCAAGCCAGCCTAGACTTCCAAGCCTTTGTGTTCCACTGCGGTTCCCCGGCGTTACAGGATTACCAAACTACAACAAGAGCGAGAGAAACCAGCCAGCCAGAGCTAAGTTTTGAATTGAACTTTTGCACATAGACTAATATTTTCTATCACTAAAGTCACTCCTTACTAAATAACAACTAGTCCTGATCTAAACAAAATCAAATCAAACAATGGAAGCCTCCCAATCCACCGTAAAAACACCTAAAAGGAAGCTATCAGAAATCAACACTGAAAAATCCCCACCCACCAAAAAACATCGAGCCCTCCCCGAAAGGCCTAGTCTTTTCAATTTTGTGGCTGTCATACACAGCCTTACTCAAATCAAAGCCACGAGCTTACCCAAAGCCAAAGTTGCGAAAGACATCCAACAACAAGCCGGAGACGTAAAAACAATCTATGAATTACCCGGAGGAGACCTCAAAATCCACTGCCAATCTAAAACACAGTATGAAAAACTCCTTAGGTTAGACCTCCTAGCTGGCAAACCCGTCTCGGTAAAACAGTATCAACAAAAAAGAGAGCAATGCAAAGGCGTAATTTATGGAATTGATCTAAGTGTTGGGCTAGACTATATTAGAACTAATCTCTCGAAACAAAATGTAGTATTCGCTAAAAGACTGCAAAAGGACAAAACAGATACAACTAGCATAATGTTAGTATTCAATGGAAGTAAACTCCCAGATACTGTCTGTCTGTGGACCCGTAACGTCACAGTCAAGCCCTTCTACGAAACCCCCAAAAGATGTTTTAATTGCCAGAAGATTTCTTCTCACACAGCCAAAAACTGCAAAGCCAGTGTTGTATGTCCCAAATGTTCAGGGCCCCATAGCTACGAGCACTGCACAGAAACCCATAAAAAATGCGCAAACTGCAAGCAGAATCATAGCTCAGCTTGGAAAGGGTGTATTCACTACAAAAATGCTAAAGCAGTTCAGTACATTAGAGCCGACAAAGGCATCTCTTACGCAGAAGCAGTAAGAGAAGCAAAAGTGAATCAAAAACTCAGAGAAACAATAAACCTGCGAAAACCTGTGAACGAAGTAGCAACTAACAATAAGGCACCAGTGACAGAACAAACAATGGAGTCAGAAACCGAGGACAAACCCGAAACAATTAGCATGAGTAAAATCGAATTCCTAGGCTTCATTAACATTGTTATTAACTCAGTCCACAATGCCAACCCAAAAACAAACAAAGCTGACATAATATCCCGCATTGCTCAAGACTTCTTGAATTGGGAATTTAACCCCAAAGAAATAATAGCATGGGGATTCAATCCGAAATACAAAAGAAAAACATCAACTCCCAAGAAAAACAATAATGCCCTCAACACCTCTATATGAGAACACCTGGGACAATAGATTAGACCCACCGCGTAATACACAACCCAATTTTCAATAAACTCGCCATACTACAATGGAATGCAAATAGCATTGCAAAACACGGAGACAATCTCAAAATCTTAGTAAATGAAATAAGCCCTGACATCATATGTATACAAGAAACATTTCTTAAGCCAGGAAAAAATAAATTTGCAATAAAAGGATATACGCCATATAGACAAGACAGACTAAACGGCCCAAAGGGAGGCAACCTCACACTAGTTAAGGAAGAACTCATACAGCTAGAATTAGACAAGAGCCCAGAAAATGAAGACCTCGAATGGCAAGCTATACGGGTGTTCCAAAATAATAAACCTATAAATATAGTGAACCTGTACTCCCCTGGCACTCTAAAAACAATATCACAAAAAGTCATATAGGCCGATCTCACTCACGTCAAATTTATGCAAAATTATGGAAACCATGGTCAAAAACAGACTTGAATATCACCTGGAAAGCAACCACTTGTTAAACAAAACACTAAGCGGTTTTCGGAAAAAAAGAAGTAATTTAGACCACATAACCAGACTCCAACACTCAATCAAAAAGGGTAATGCCAAACACCAATATACATTAGGCATTTTCTTGGATATAGAAAAGGCGTTTGACCTTGTATGGCAGGACGGGATCATCACCCAATTAAACAACCTAGGAATTAAGGGCAGGATACAACACTGGATAAAAAAATTTCTTCATGACCGAAACTTCAAAGTTCGTATTGGTAACACCATGTCCATGGACCAGCAGCTAGATAACGGCACCCCACAGGGCAGCGTCATAAGCCCCATCCTTTTTAACATCCTGATTAATGGCCTGGCCAACGAAATTGACACAAAACATCCTGAAATTAAACAATCACTTTTTGCTGATGATGCTGCCATGTGAAAATCTGCTGGCTCGTTAAAAAAATTAACAAGTATAATGCAAAAGGTACTAAATACAGTCAGCGACTGGGCCGATAAATGGGGATTCAAATTTTCAGCTGTCAAAACTACCGGTGTGCTATTCTCAAATAAACAAAACACAGACATCACGCTATCACTAGGAGGCCAGAAAATCGAGTTTAAGAATAGTGTCAAATACCTAGGAATGATCTTCGACCGAAAACTCACTTGGAAAGACCACATCGACCAATTAATTATTCGGTGTAACAAGGACCTGAACCTTATGAGGTGCGTATCGGGTACCAATTGGGGGGCCAATAAACATAGCTTAATCAAATTATATCAAACACTCATCAGATCCAAAATAGACTATGGTTCAATCGCTTACCAATCAGCATGCAAGACCCATTTGAAAAGAATAGACAGCATTCAGTATTCGGCATTAAAAATAACCACCGGGGCGTTCAAAGGAACTCCATTATGTAGTCTACAAATAGAAACTAATGAAAAACCTTTACATTTAAGACGAGAAGAGCTGTCAATGAAATATGCAGGGAAAACAATAGCCAAGGGCGAAAACCACCCATGGCACAAAATTTTTGGCCCAAAAACCGAATACGAATTCCTAAAAAGGAAATGGGGAAAAGACTCCGCACCATTCGGTTACACGATAGAACGACTATTCCAAGAACACGACATCCCTATCTCTTGTATCTCTGACACTGACAAGGTCAATAGACCACCATGGCAACTAATCACACCACACGTGGACACGAATATACATAGCTACATCACCAAACAGGACAACCCAGAGCATATAAGGGTCACTGCCCTCGAATATATTGACACACATTGGTAAAATCGCTTGAAAATATATACAGACGGCTCCAAAAACACAAGTCACAATACAGGTTCTGCATTCGTTATACCAGAACTTGACATTCACGAAGGTTTCAAACTACCAGACAATATGTCTGTATACACCACTGAATTAGTCGCCATAATCAAGGCTCTCGAATGGGTTCTTCAGAACCGACCTGTTTCCACCGTTATTCTTAGCGATTCCTTAAGCGGACTGGTATCTATAAAGAACTCCAAATCCGACAGCAGACCTGACCTCATACACGAAATAGAAATTTTATGTACACAAATACGAGACAATGACATTGACGCCATTTTAGCTTGGATTCCCGCCCACGTGGACGTTAGGGGAAATGAAGCCGCCGATAGGACAGCCAAAGACAGCCTCACCAAAACTGCACCTGACGTGCATATAGGACTAGGAACCAAAGAACTGAATTCTATCATTAAAACCAGAATAGATAGTAAATGGGAGAAGGAATGGAACGAAGAAAACCGAGGTAGATGGCTACATAGTATTTTAGATAAGGGGAAAAGAAGGAGTTTTGGATTCCAGCTAGACAGTAAACGTGACGACCGCATCATCACAAGATTAAGACTAGGCAAAACAGGACTAAAATGTCACTTATCTAAGCTAATAAAAAACACATCACCACTATGCACTTCATGCAACAACGAAGAAGAAACGATAGAACATTTTATACTCAAATGCCCAAAACATGACCTCTATCGCCGAACACTGGAAAACGAACTCAAAAACTTAAATGTCCCTCTGTCGTTGGCTTCTATATTAAATCCTAAACCACCTCTAATAAACAAAGTATACTCCACCTTACTAGCTTACATCAAATCGACTGACTATCACTCTACCATTTAATACTATATGGTTACACCAAGACACAAATAAACTTAGGACCAAATTTGAATAAATGTAGCACGCTTAGAGTCAAAACTATTTTACAGGGGCGGAAATAAGGGTCAGTGATCAGAAATGACTGATCAAATTTGGACACTAACCAATTAAAATGCCATAGCAATAACATAGACAAATTCACTGATCAAATTAAAAGCTCCTAATAACGAGCTCCGACCAAATTGTGTTCCCTTATTTCCAACCCTCGTTAACGAATGTTAACCGTCCGGTTTTCATGCAGGGACAGAAGACTGGAGGTTATATCAAACATTCACAATCGGCTTTAACTATAATAATATTTTTATTTATAATATTTAGTACCTAATTATTTATTGCTATTGATCATGTGTGACTTAGATCACGATAGTGTCAGTCGATGGCAAAAAATAACACCAGAAAACAAGAAACTACAAACTCTTCTATTCTTTGTAATACAGGCACAGCACACTGAAGTCAACACACGAGTAAGACCAGCCATGAAACAGAACACCTATGACGACAAATATTATGAAACAGCACCAAATGGAGATGAACATGATGAAGATCATCATCGTCGGTCCACAAGAACGTCCAGAATACTCGACCCTGTACCACGCCAGACACGCTAACCCACCGAACTGAGCAACCAGAATTCCAAATCCTAAACCACACAGACACGCTACCCCATATATGACACCGAAATGACGCCTCAACACAGAATATCATCCTTTGACTTTCACACAATATAGGACGTAGACCTGCCGTCCTGTGCTCCAATACACACTCCAAGCAATTGTTACAGGCACAGATTTCTGGAAGAACCCACCCTGTTCCCAAGGGCGTCGTTAGGGAAGTCGATTCGAAAAATCCTGAAGACGCCCATGGTTCTCCCAGTTTTTTTCTGGACGGCTTTGTGCGTACAAAGGGGTACCAAGACAAAGGAATCATCCACGCGATTAGACCTACAGTGAACTCATATTTACTAGTATAGCCTAACCAAAAAAACCCGAAAGAGACTTACGAACTTGTACATAGCGACTCTTATTTACTTCTATTTATATCTCCTGATAATCTATCATTGTTATTTATCATTATTTATTTATTTATTCATTTATTTATTTATATATTTAGCGCTGGAAAAGATATTAAAAGAAAACAAAGAAATGTACCGCGAAATCCAAATAAAACATTGAGTTGATGGGCCGCGAAATCCGAATGGGAAGCGGCCCTTAAACTACAATTTCAATCAATCAATCAAACACCAACACATCAAAACATTTCTTTAAAGAAGATGGATATTTTTCATAGACCAATGTATTGAAATATCCTTTGCGGAGCCTAAACCCTTCCTTCTTTCCCGCATACAAAGTATTCTCTATAGGGCCCATTTCCAGCGCACGAACTTCATTTTCAATACATACTGTCGGCTTCTTTATTAAAATTATACCATTTCCAGGCATTACAGATCGCTGGA
>JAVTVY010057311.1:0-28998 GCA_036873755.1 Hanleya hanleyi | reverse complement strand
AGAGGAGAGGTGGGATGAGAGAAAAGGTGGGATGAGAGAAGAGGTGGGATGAGAGAAGTGGGATGAGAGAAGAGGTGGGATGAGAGAAAAGGTGGGATGAGAGAAAAGGTGGGATGAGAGAAGAGATGGGATGAGAGGAGTGGTGGGATGAGAGGAGTGGTGGGGTGAGAGAAGTGGGGCATATCCTTCCTCAAATGTCCATAATATCGTTGGACATAGAGCCTTGGAGAGACCTTTGAATTTAACGACACGTTCTGCAATATTTCACCTATTATTCAAGGGCATTATTAATATACTGAAGGGAAAAGGGACCGCACACTCAGCCCCAAACTGTCAAATAACTTTGGTATTTCTGAAGCATTTATCTGGAGGATTTTCTCTATGAAACTTTGTACGAAGTTTACCAGACCCGAGCACTCACTGAAATACTTACAGCAGAAAAATACTTTCTGGTTTATTATATCCCTCAATAAAGTAACAATGATATGGTAGGAACATCTGGAGAATGCTACAGTCCTTGCTCTTCGAACCAGTGTGACCAGAAGTCAGACGTGCATGATGTCTACATGGGTCAACATAGAGGTTCTCACATCCCTAGTCTTCATCATTTCGAGAATGTTTTGGCAGGTAATAACACCAACGACATAACATCCCTTATGTACATTCTCATCACGCGCCGCATTGCTCTTCCTGTACCCATAGTACCTGAACTTCCTGTAACTAATATATGCGTCACTACACCAAAGACAACCAATATTTTGCTCACCACACGCGGCACAACACGATTCACAATTCAGTTAATGTACCAGCCGGATTCTCTTCTATGACCTACTATACTTTCAAACATCCAAAACATCTAAAGACGAACGGCCATGACGGACCGCACAGCCAGATTACCCGAGATGGAACGTTCATACGGTAGACAATCTACCACTTCACTGTCCCCCATCAACACTACCTAAATGACGTCTGACTTAAAGTGAAAGACGGCATTAGACAGTTGACAAATCACTTTGGTTTGGTTTCCCGTCAATATGAGTTCCTTTCCACGAAATGTTAGAAATTCTTGTCGGACAGTATTTTTCGAACATAGATGTATAATGCATCAACAGCGTTTCTCGCCATGCAGTACCAGTTAATCATTTTGCATTCGAGTTTCGTTCATGGTAGTACTAGAGGGCCCTGGGTGACCGAGTGGTCTAAGTGGCTTCGCTGGTGACCTCTACCCTCACACCGATGAACCGGCACGGGTTCGAGCCCAGCTGGTCCATGTGTGGAAATTTGTCAGTTACTTGTCGACGGCTGGTGGTTCTGTCCGGGTACTCCGGTTTCCGCCATCAGCAAAATTGACGGTCACCAAATGGGTAAAGCAAACTTGAGTGGGACATTAAGTCAAATACTCCTCCTCCCCTCCCATGGGAGTACCGGGTACTATACTTACTGAGCCATTACATGGGTTTCATCCATGGGTAGGAGTTCTTGCGTGCCCTTTTCGGGTGTCCTCTCCCAGCAGTACTATGTAAGGACACAATGAACTTATGGATGCTTTCTCGCCAATATCTACTCATTCACATCGATTCAGGAACCTCTTTTCAACAGTGCAATATTTTCAGAATAAGCCCTTGCATGTTTCCTCCCCAGTATGTGTCTTTTCATGCTTCTCCACCCTGCTCTTTACGGCAGCACTGTACGCACATTAAGAACACTTGTATGGTTTCTCGCCAGTATGGATAAATTCATGTAGCTTCAGGGCTCGTTTAAGAGTAGAGCTATATGGACAGAAAGCACACTTGTATAGTTTCACACCAGAATAGATTAATTCATGTCGCTTCAAGGTTCGTGTAAGAGCAGAGCTATATGGACAAAAAGAACACTTGTACAGTTTCTGGGTACACTCATGTTCCTTCAGACTGGTCTCTCAGCACCACTAAATGGACAGAAAGTGCACATGTATGATTTCTGCCCAGTGTGGATTCTCTCATGCCGCTTCATGCATTCACTCCATGCAGCGCTATATGAACAACGACGGCATTTGTATGGTTTATCACCAGTGTGGATTCTTTCATGATTCTTCAGGTTCCCTAACATCCTAGCGGTATATGAACACAGGCTGCATTGGTATGGTTTCTCGCCAGTGTGGGTTCTCTCATGTCGTCTCAAGTTATCCCGCGCAACGGTGCAATACGAACAATCGGGGCATCTGAATGGTTTATCACCGGCGTGAATTCTGTCATGTTTCTTCAGGTTCCCTTTTTGAATAGAGCTATATGAACAAAAAGTACATTTATATGGTTTCTCACCAGTGTGGATTCTCTCATATCGCTTCAGTCTTCCTTTTTGAGTCGTGCTATATGAACAAAACGAGCATTTGTATGGTTTCTCGCCAGAGTGGATCCTCTCATGTCGTTTTAGGCTTTCCCTCCCAACAGTGCTATACGAACAATGGGGACAATTGAACGGCTTATCACCAGTGTGGATTCTCTCATGATTCCTCAGGTGACTTTTTCCTCTCGTGCTATATGAACAAAGAAAACATTTATATGGTTTATCACCAGTGTGGATTCTCTCATGATTCCTCAGGTGACTTTTTCCTCTCGTGCTATATGATCAAAGAGAACATTTATATGGTTTATCACCAGTGTGGATTATCTCATGACCCCTAAGGTGACTTTTTCCCCTCGTGCTATATGAACAAAGAGAACATTTATATGGTTTATCACCAGTGTGGATTCTCTCATGATTCCTCAGGTGACTTTTTCCTCTCACGCTATATGAACAAAGAGAACATTTATATGGTTTATCACCAGTGTGGATTCTCTCATGATTCCTCAGGTGACTTTTTCCTCTCACGCTATATGAACAAAGAGAACATTTATATGGTTTATCACCAGTGTGGATTCTCTCATGATTCCTCAGGTGACTTTTTCCTCTCGCGCTATATGAACAAAGAGAACATTTATATGGTTTATCACCAGTGTGGATTCTCTCATGATTCCTCAGGTGACTTTTTCCTCTCACGCTATATGAACAAAGAGAACATTTATATGGTTTATCACCAGTGTGGATTCTCTCATGATTCCTCAGGTGACTTTTTCCTCTCACGCTATATGAACAAAGAGAACATTTATATGGTTTATCACCAGTGTGGATTCTCTCATGATTCCTCAGGTGACTTTTTCCTCTCACGCTATATGAACAAAGAGAACATTTATATGGTTTATCACCAGTGTGGATTCTCTCATGATTCCTCAGGTGACTTTTTCCTCTCACGCTATATGAACAAAGAGAACATTTATATGGTTTATCACCAGTGTGGATTCTCTCATGATTCCTCAGGTGACTTTTTCCTCTCACGCTATATGAACAAAGAGAACATTTATATGGTTTATCACCAGTGTGGATTCTCTCATGATTCCTCAGGTGACTTTTTCCTCTCACGCTATATGAACAAAGAGAACATTTATATGGTTTATCACCAGTGTGGATTCTCTCATGATTCCTCAGGTGACTTTTTCCTCTCACGCTATATGAACAAAGAGAACATTTATATGGTTTATCACCAGTGTGGATTCTCTCATGATCCCTCAGGTGACTTTTCCCTCTCGCGCTATATGAACAAAGAGAACATTTATATGGTTTATCACCAGTGTGGATTCTCTCATGATCCCTAAGGTGACTTTTTCCTCTCGTGCTATATGAACAAAGAGAACATTTATATGGTTTATCACCAGTGTGGATTCTCTCATGATCCCTAAGGTGACTTTTTCCTCTCGTGCTGAACAAAGAGAACATTTATGTGGTTTATCACCAGTGTGGATTCTCTCATGATCCCTAAGGTGACTTTTTCCTCTCGTGCTGTATGAACAAAGAGAACATTTATATGGTTTATCACCAGTGTGGATTCTCTCATGATCCCTAAGGTGACTTTTTCCTCTCATGCTATATGAACAAAGAGAACATTTATATGGTTTACCACAAGTATGGATTCTCTCATGATCCCTCAGGTGACTTTTTCCTCTCGTGCTATATGAACAAAGAGAACATTTATATGGTTTATCACCAGTGTGAATTCTCTCATCGTCCCTAAGGTGACGTTTTCCTCTCGCGCTATATGAACAAAGAGAACGATTCTCTGATGTTTCTTCAGGTTTTCTATTTTGCCAGATTCGTATGAACAAAACGATGGTTGGACATAAGTATGGGTCATTTTATGCGTGGTTAGATCTCCATTTCTGATAGTACAAGCTGTGTATGAGCCGTGTGAATAATCGTATGTTTTTTCAACACGTTCTCCCATCAGGTCCGTCAATAAAGAGTGTGTCCTGGAAGGATAAGACGTATGCTTTCTCATCTGCAAGATTTCAGGTCCGATGTTGGAGCTATTCTCATTTCCTAGTTCATTGATGGAGCTAGTTTCACTTACTGCTCCGTTAATGGAGCTAGTCTCGCTCTCCGGTCCGTTAGTGGAGCTGGTCCCACTAATTGGTTCACTGGTGAAGGTAGTCTCATTTCTTGGTCCTTCGGTGAGGCTAGTCTCATTCCCTGTTCTGATGCCAGATTTGTACAAGGCAACAGGAACAGGTCTGTCCGGTGATTCCTTGTCCTCCACACCCCGAATCTGATCTGCGACCAGAACATCGTGCTTATGGTCCTGGAAATATCAAGATTTGAACCACAATGATTATATCAGCAAACAATATAATATATTGCCGGTCATGTGACCAGTAGATTGCTAATTGTCAGGTTCGTTATCATCATGTAAATCATTATTTTGTTATATCAATTGTGTTTTAGATTACACACACAATTTTCTTTTCATGTTTTGTAATAGACATCAGGATCATTGTGAATAACACTGTGGTATTTAGGCTCCAGTAGAAAGTTCCTGATACTGAATATCTCTTGTATGTGCTACGTTTACCGCTGAATTGTTAAATGTTTGGATTACCGTTAACAGGAATAATATGTGACAAGATAAATGTAAATTTTGAAGAAGTTTCCTGCATTCTTTATATATGCAAGATTCGTTTCATTACAGGTATGGTGATGTATCATATAGATTAGATCCTGGGATATTTGCCTTTGTCGCTTATATTACACGAGACTACGGCCTGTTAATGCCCTAAATTTCCCAATGATGCCAGTCTTCATTCTTTCTCGCGATCTGATGAACTCTGCAGAAGACCACTCCCCCCTCAACACCTCACCATCCTCAACACCTCACCATCCTCAACACCTCACCACCACCAACAAGAACAACTTACGTTCCAGTACGGCTCTTCTTTAATGTTGAGAGTAATGTCCGGTTCTGTGTAGTTGATCACATCAGTCAGATCAAATTGGTTGCTTGCTTCAGTTTTTATCCCTGTTGTTGGTACATTTCCTGGAATTTGGACATATATTGTTGGTACATCTCCTAGGTTTTGGTCATATGTTGTTGTTAGATCTTCTAGGTTTTGGTCATATGTTGTTGGTACATCTCCTAGGTTTTGTTCATATATTGTTGGTAGGCCTACATCTACTATGTTTTGGTCACATATTTTACTATCAGGACTCTCCGCCCCGTCTTTGCAAGACTGAAACATAACCTCAGTCTTATAGTCAGGTGACTGTGCTTTCACTGGATTCGGTTCCATTTCGGACCACGTTAATTCGCCAGGGAGGCCTGAAAGGTAGACATATAAGGGTCAGAGGGTGTCCAATTTTCAACACCAAGTCAAAATGTCCATTGAATTCAAAGAAATTCGGCGTTATGTGCTTCAAATGTTTACCCTGTTGACCAATTACTATGACCATTGAAGTCGAATGTACGAAAACGATTTTCAGGTACAATATACTGATAAATAGAACCCAACATTGACAACAATTACGAATATTTGATTTTTCCCAATATATCGATGGAAATTTTTGTATTCATGATATTGTCTATCGATTTCTGTATTTCACTTAAAACGTTTTTCTTTCGAACATCTAGTCTTATTCACCAATTATGACCTGAACCGCCAAGCTGAAAGACCCGAGTACACAAACTGAAAATCTCAATACAGTCGTTGCCGGTCGCCACAATGCGCATGCGCGAACGACGAGAAGGAAAAAAGTCCGAGTAACTTTTTCACGATGGCGCTCACGTGTGCTGTGATAGGTTGTTCTAACGGAGGGTACTGGCTGAATAAATGGAAAAAAAAAACAATTATGTGACGTGTGTGGCTGCTTGCATAAAGATTGGAAATGTAAATGCGAACCGCCTTTCAGGTATGTTTCCACATAAGCTGGTTTTTGCGACGAATTTCTTACGGTAATGATGTTGTCGTTGAATAACAACAACAACCTGACACTGATAGCATACTGAGCATATCCAACTTCGATTTCAACTTACTGTCAACCATTCTATAGCCTATTTAATATTTAGTTTAATTCTTCCAAGACATTTTGCCATAATTATTAATTTGAAGAATCATAATTGGTCGAACAAGGCCCTCGCAGATTAATTGTGTGGATATGTTCACTATTAAGCTTTCAGCTGTTCAGCAGTTCAGCCAGATTTCTTTGTTTTGATTCTGCGTTCATATTACGTCATCACCGGAAATGGTGCGTGCGCAGCTGGTTGGCAAAATAACTTCCGCCTACCACAGCTTCCCTGGCAACCTGCTTCGCTGGTACAAGCGCGGGGAGTTTGATTATCCGTATCGCCGTTTAATCGCGATATAAAGTGTTTCACCGGTGATTATCATGTCTCGCCTACCAACGAAGGTTACAACTCCGGGATGGCGAAATTTTGCCCGATCCATATAAGATCTCGAAGGATAGATGGGTGGACGACGCGACGCAGTGGCCTTCCGTAGAATGGCCGGACATATACGAATTTTTAGTCGAGAGGACCAGTGTTTACACAAAGGAGTCAATAAAGGCATACAAGTCACTGGAAGCTTATAATTTCTTTGTTTGTGGACACGTCCAAATAGTGTACTTTTTTACCATACCAAAGACGAAATATATATGTTTGAGGGGCGATGTTCTGCCAAGCCAGAGACAAGGAGAGAAGAGCGCCATGTATGATGTCTGGGTGGTGGGATTTTGTCGGCCAACTGCACTTGCATGGCTGGGTAGGTTATTTGAAATAATTTCAGAGATACTCATATTTATCAGAACACTATTCCTATAATTTATAAAAAAATATTTTCATCATGGGTTTCTTGTTAATATTTCATCTGGGTACTGTCCAAAAGAACAAACAGCAGCTGTTTTTGCATCCAGTTGCCCAATGTCCAGTTCTGCACGTAATGCTATAAGAGAACTGATTCGTCTGCTTTTTGCTGGAATTAGACGAATATCCTCTTTGCCTTGCAACTGCATATACTAATTATTACCAGGCATTCGCATCCGTGCTTTAATTAAGAAGTCCTAGAATAAAAATACATTTATTCCTCCTTCCCTTCGTTATCACCATGCCTTAAATGTCTGGTCACATCAGGACATATTTTATGTGATTTTTTTCCTTTTGACAGACTAGGTTCAGCCTGTAGTCATATAGCTGCCATGCTATTTAAAGTTGAAGCAAGTATCCGCTGTGGTGTGAACAAGGTGGCTTCCACAAGTTCTGCTTGTGCTTGGAATGCCATTGCAAAGCCGAAGGTGAATATCTGTCTCACAAGCGGAAGGTTCGGGGTTCGATCCCCAGCCAGTTCATGGAGGATAGATCAAGGACTGGTTGACTGGTCGGGATAATGTGTCTGGGTGGGGTATCATATCTGCTGACAGCATGGTGTTTCATTGGGACCACTATAGAAAAGGCAGTAGGCCCTATTGAGATGACTTAAAAGTAGGCACCGTTGTGATATGGTTGAACAATAGTTGAAAGCGCCGTTAAATCCTGAATGCATATAAATAACTGATCAACCGACAACTATTGCCTCAGCATCGAAAACAGCCTGGTCGTGATTGGAAGAAGTAGGGGCATGCTTCAGTGCTGTCAACTCTGTATTGGGCAAATGCTAATTTGAGGGTTTCCCAGGCAGATCTCCATCACCCCCAGCTGATTGGGGTTTTTTGCTAGTCTTTTTTGAAGTATTGCATAATAAATAATTGCTCTCATAGTATTTCTCCAGTTCTCCTAGTTGACAGATATTTTTTTGAAAATTTCCAGGTTCAACCTGCAAAACTGTCTGATATCAACTTCCAGAGGCCAAAGAGGGAAAATTCCAAAAAAGTACCTGTGACGGTTAAGCCTGCCATGCATTTTGAGTTATGTGAAAAACATTGGAGTGATCTCCGAAGCATTAATCCAAACGCAGCAATATTTTCAAGTTTAGCTGGTGACGAATCGGACTCGGAAACTGACACGGCTTCAGAGAACGAGGACAATTTAGGTTTGCCAGCACCTCTCACAAGTTTGTTTGACTTCAAAATGACTTCATTATCTGATCGGGAACGTGAGGTTGAGTTTGATCGTATTTTTTTCAGATTTGTCAGCTAGTATATCACAAGATCAGGCAGACACCCTGGAAAGGAGAACTCGTCTCCAGAGGGACTCGGAGGAGTGGTATGAACAGAGAGCGGGGCGCATTACCTCTTCTAACTTCTACAGGGCTGCTGTAATGAAGGAAAGCACGAACAGAGACAATTTTGTCAAAGACGTCATCCAGCCATCAGCAAAATTAATCAAATCTGCAGCTGTCAAATGGGGGGTTTCTAACGAAGATAAGGCACGGGCAGAATACATTAAACATCAACAGACAGAGCATACAGACTTCAGTTGCAGACAATCTGGGCTGGTGGTCAACTGTAATTATCCTTACTTGGGTGCATTTCCGGTTGGTGTGGTGATGTAAAGCAAGTTTTCTTCTTAAATTCTTTCTGGCTTATGGTTGTCGGATTTAATGCATGCAAATTGATGATAGTATCGTTTCCGCAAACGATAACGAGTATTGTAAGAATTTGTGTATTCGAAATATATGGTTCCGGGTACCGGGGTCTCCTGTTTCTCTGTTGAACATTTTTGAAATACTTAATTAGTCAACTCGAAATTTCAAAAGGGAAGAGAGTAAATTCATTGGCTTGTGATAAAAATGGAGGAACAGCCAGTCACTCGTGTAAATAAATCTACATGTGGCATGAAGTTATCAGCACGCACCACTGTAACCTGTCAGCATACGATGTATGTAACGAGCAGCTGTTTTAATTTTGCACGCTGTTACCATTAAATCTGTGCGTTAAATGTTTGAAAAGAACGATTATCAAAGAATCTACAAAATACTCTACACTGAAGACCCCGAATGTTTTATCTTTTGCACAAAGTCATAATTACAACAATTTTTCAATAGCTTGACACATGCAATATTTTGTTACTTCCTATCTCAGATTTGTATGATTTGAACATACGATGCATTGCTATGTAGGCACCCGGAGATGACTATAGGGAATGGATATAACTGACACCCACTTTATAAAAAAGTGACATCTTAAGTATCTTAGAAATTAGTACAGGAAAAGTGACATATCATCCTTATCATATGAAGTTATAGAAAGTTGGCACGTGCCACGATTTAATTTTCAAACGCTGATATTGTCATCGTTTACTTGCCTGAAAAAGTGATAACGTGTAAGAGTGTCAAAAAATATCAGTGTCAACAGAACATTATAGATTGGTGGCAAGCGGAACCCATAACAAACGCCTGAGGCTACGTGGCGGCAGATAAGTTGGTTTAAACAATACATTTATTTCAGAGGGATTGACGAACAGGCAGATAAATTATAATGGTAGGTATAAAACAGTCACTGCCACGGCCTTTCACCATGTTCACACAACAATTCACCGTAGAGGTTGAGAGTGAAGGTAAGGAAGAAAAACAGTTCAAGTGTTCTCAGAGGCCTCATGTGAGTATTACACGATAAGAACAATTTTCTAGCCTTTCTTATCACATTTTCATAAACATTCTTACGTAAGAAATTACATTTTGTCTTTCTATTTTTTTAGTATAATTACACCAATATGAAAACATACTTTCAAAAGGTTTTGGGTTCTCTTAAATCTTACAAAAACCGTTAATTTTCTCAAAAAATTTTAACAGTTTTTTTTCTCACCAAAGAAAATACAAGAAATATAATCTTAAATTTTCTTCATATAGTTAAATATTCCAAGAAAAAAACTCCTTTTACTGATTTTTTCCCTGAACGAGAGAAAAGATGTTGGTGAAATATTAGCTGTTTGTTTGTAATTTTTATTAAACAGCAGTCTAAAAATTCTTCAATATATTCGTCTGCCTGTAGTTACAATTGTCTTTCGATTAAATTATCCTTCTTTAAAAAGGCAAAATGTAATTTCTTAAGTAAGAATTGTACGAAAATATGAGATAATGCTACAAAGTATTATTGTTTGCATATTTTATTAAAACGCGAGAATATAGACAAATGCGAGATCCGAAAAGTCCGTAACCAACAAATTTCTGTGTCCAAAGGGAGAGAGAGAATTAAGGTTTAACGTCGCGATTCAGCCATATAGCGACTAATTATAAGAATTTATTTTAACCAAACACCGCAACAAAAAGCGCATGCAAGTTCCTTGCAAGAAAGAAGCGGTGAAAAGAGCAGAGTGAAGCAGGCAAGACATTACGATGTTCCTGCGCAACATAGATAAACTATTGAAACCGAATGGTTTATTTTCAAGGAAGCAAAGTCTTCGTCTTGTCGAAAGTCAGGTTTGTTGTTCGGAGGAAACGCCGACTCGTTAGCTCCTACCATTATCAATTTTTGAACACGAACTTTATAACTTTTTGGAATATAAAAATGTTTCTGAAGTAGTTATATACAAGATACAATACACTTTACTTACCGTCGAATATTTACAATATTAAACATTAGACCTCTATAGCTATTTGTCCTACTAACGTATGATAACACGGAACGGATAACTTAACATATAAGGGCATGTCATGAGTCAAACTAGATGGATTACATATTGTACACAGAGCATTTACAGTTGATTCCGTTCCAGTGTTCCTGTGAACTGTTCCATAGACAGGCAGCCTCAGTTGTTTAAGATGAAAATCGCGGCTGAGATACTAAGGCTACGTCCGAGGATCCACTGTATTCTCGGATCTGATTGTTAGGTGCCGAGGGATGCTTTCTTGTAGATTACAAGCGTCTAGTCCGTCATTCATAATCCAGCCGTCGTCCATTAGAGAATATCCGCATCCATAATCCAAAGACCTATTCCATTTCCATATAACAGTATTATAACAAATTCAAAAAGACAATCATAGTATACATAAACATAGGCTTGTTTCCTGCAAGAGAGAAGCGGTCAACAGTTTTCAATGATGCCGGCAAGACATCATGATGTTCCAAAAATATCAAATCCGTATCGCTGATCAGTATTCTTAATCCGTAATATTCGTCTTAGAGTCGTTATCCAAAAAAGATGTATCTCAGTCACGCTTTGATTGTGTCTGTTCATAGGAGCACCATGAGGATATTGAAGTACATGTGTTCATACGGCCCCTAGCCCTGGGTTAAGCGGAATTAGACACAAGTTACGAAACGTAGCGCCATAGATCTTGCACGCTACGTTCGTACTTTGCTATCAGCATGCGATATGTATCGCCAAATTTGAGAAACTTTGAGTGGAGGTGCTTGGTGGAATAGCCCTGTTTTATAAGTTTTTGCAACAATGTTTTGTGACGTTGATTAAAATCATCACATTTAACACAGGATCTAGCAAATGCTACTAAGCGAGATATGTATACGCCATATGCAAGTCCCACTGGAATATTACTATCTAGATAGGGATAGTTTACGATGTCGAAATTGTAATCCTATCTTTTGTCATAAAGTCGACGAGAGAGAATGCCCGCTTCATTTTTATAGAGATATAGATCTAAATATGATGTGCCTGTAGGGCTATCTGTAGCTTCCTTCAAATCCAGTGAAGGTGGATATATATCCTTCACTGCTTCATTTATATAGCGATTATCCACAGCGAGAAGATCGTCTATATAGCGTTTGGTGAATGAGAAGGAACGGGCTTTGAATGGATCGGTTTTTGAAAGCGCCTGCATATAGTCATATTCATAAGAGAACAGATACAAGTCAGCCAACAGGGGTGCACATATGGTTGCTTTTTAGTTGCCAGACGACGTCAATTTTTCCCACCTCTTGCCTATCGATCCAATTTTTACCTGTATATGGCAGGATTCTACTGGTGGACTGTTAATCCCCGAGGCCCGCCCGCTGTACATGTCACTTGACAAATATATGTAGGTTTATTCTTTTGGTGGGAAATTTAAGCCGTACGACGTCGGGCATTGCAGGTTAGTTTCCCTGCGTATTCTTGCAGATTACCCCAAGTTGGGGCGTTTACTCCATCAGACGTCCACGATTTTCATCCATTAACATCAGATGAGTTGTTTGAACTGATCTGTCATCACAGCTCCAGAGCTAGCGTATATAATTCCGTTTAGGCCGATGCTAGGGGCCGTGTGGATTCTTCATAGTCTCCACACGAACTACCGCAATAAAAGCGCTGCTGAGATACAACGGCTATGCCCGAGATTCCATCGTATTCTGGGGTCTGAATGTTAGGTGCCGTGGGTTGATTTCCTGTAGAGTCAAGGAAGACTATAGATTATTGGCTGTATATTGACTGATGTGAAGGCGTCCAGTATTGGTGTGGCGGCAATATGAGGAAGCGCTTTCCATACAGAAAAGCAAACATATTGAAGAAATATGACGAAAACATCACTTTTCTGGTACCCCACGTGGTCGCCATTTCGAATTTACCCATGATCCTCTGCTCGGGGGTCATGCAAATGCAAAATGATCCCAATATGGTAAGTCTCAGTAACTTCCCCCAAATGGTAATCTCATATTTTCAAGGATATTTCCTCGATTGGGATAAAACTTCTGACACATTATCGGGCTGACCAAGCCGATGTTGAGTAACAATTATTATTCCGTAGATCGTTTCATTTCTGAATGAGCGTGAGCAAGTTAAAGTCGGTCGCATTTCAAAAGTAGCAAGAGAAATTTAGGCACGATTTTTCGCAGGCACACGCTCACTTAAACACCAGATTGACACCTTAATAAAGTGCCACAGCAGTCAAAGGTGGTTAATACCAGGTGTATTCACCACGATACTGTATCACTTGGCGATATCGAGATCGCATCCTGTTGATAAACTTGGACATTTGCGACATGCTGTCATCGGCCTTATCGTTAGGATACGAGTTCAACACCGAAACTGTATCTTGATGAATATACGCGGTATTAATCATTGTTGACTTCTGTGACACTTTATTAACATGTTGGCTTTGTGATTAAGAGACCTTGTGCCTGCGAAAAATCGTCATTAAACTTGTCTTGCAACTTTTAAAATGTACTCGACTTGAACTTTGCGCTTGCTCATTTAGTCATGAAACGACCTACGAAATAACCATATTTACGCAATATCGGCTTGGTCAGTCAGATAATATGTCCGAAGTTTTATCGCAATCCAACAAATATCTTGGAAAATATGAAGCTAAAATTTGGAGAGAATTTAGTTTTGTTGATGTGTTTATTTACGAAAGGCTGAATTGCGTTTGGACAATGGATGCACTAGGACTAAGTCCCAATCACTGGTAAAAAGAGGAGAATATAATCTTAAATAGCTAAATAGCCCCGTAATGGCGTTTACCTCGGACAAACTTCCTCAAACTCTGAACAATTAATTTCTCCATTTCTGCGCAAAAAGCGATATTTCGATCAGAAAAATACCCAAGTTTATAGATAAAAATGAACTAATTCGTCCATTTCGCCTGTCGGGCAATCTTTGTACTCCGACTGCATCGAAATATAAAACAGGCGATCTTCAGATAAAGTGCTGGTGACTGAACATCGGTCAGCGAGTCCAAAATATTTTCTGTAAATTTCGCGCAAAATCTTCCGATTAACGCACACTGGCAGTATTTACGGCCAATGAATTTCAGTATTATCTTCATCGTGGAACTAGTACAGTTGGGCCCCCGCTCGACCTTGTTTCAGTGAAATTGGGAGTGGTTGACAAAGACCATTGACCAATTTTGATTAAACATAATGTTTGGGAGTTATTGTTCGGGTTTCGATACAATCCGTAAACAAAATATCGAAAATTTGAAAATGTTTCTGTGGAATTTCATTTTTGAATTTATTTATATAAATTTGAATAAAATGTAACGGTCACACTTTGATCATTACTATCCCAGCAACCAGAACCACAGTTGGTACACTGTGACAAAGATTTTTCCCTTTACCGAGTTCAGCTTAATTATGACAAATTTCGAACTCCACTCAGGAATTAAGTAGTCGAATTAATGAAATGAACAAAATAGGGCATAATAACTGATAGTGACAACTCCTGCAGTCAAAACAAGTCAGAATCTCAACTCAAGCAGGCAAAAATTTTGCCACTCATAATAATATTAAAATTGCATCTAAGCAAATATATATTCATGAAAATATTGTCACTCGTAGAAACGATCAATATAGAACTTAAACATGTACATTGATTTTTTATTACGTTAATTTTACCCCTCATGTGAATTAAAAGCCATCAAAGCATTTGTAAATTAAAACATGGTCTAAATAGTTCCTTCTTTGCCACAACTGAGGTAGGTTACACTAACTTGGCTACTAGTAACCCGCGTTGTCATAGTGATATTTCATTTCCGCCAAGAAAACTAAACAATACAATAATTACAATAATTTATCATGCCACGTAAAACTCGACAAGCTGAGAAAGAAGTCTCAAAGAAAAAGGGACAAATTACTGAGTTAATGCAAGCAACAGAGGAAAATATTGACAGTTCCGAGTCAGAGGCAGAGACAGAGTCTCCTACGAAACAAATGTCCGCCGCTTCGACACAGGAAAATTTCGAAAGTTTCATGAGGCGTTCCGTCAGCGGGCTTCAGCATTCGCTGAATAAAGTGGTGCTTCAACAACCGGATTTTATAGACGGGTTGGTGAAAGTCGAACGAAACCAAACAGAAATTACGAAGAGTATCGAACACACGGACAAGGGCGTTCATGACAACAAAGACTTGCTAGATAAAATTGTCCCACCAGAACTGAAAGATCTAAGAGAAAAAGTTCAGGGTTTAACCAAGGAAAACGAAATACTCAAGCAGAGAGTGCTACAAAACGAACGCCACGATAGGGGGTACAACCTCAGGTTTGGAGGAATAGAAGAAAAACCTGTCGAGAATCCTACAGAAATTGTGAAGGAAATTATTTCGAAGAAGCTAAACTTATAAAATATCACAGTAGAAAATGTGCACCGTACGGGGGAAAAGAGACCAGGTCAAGTGAGGCACATAATCGCAAAGCTTATTTTCCGCCCACAACGGAGAGAGGTGTTCTTAGCAGCAAAGAAAACACTGACTGATGGCAACATTTTCGCGACGGATGAGCTCATCCCAGAGGACAGAATAAAGAAGAACTTTTTCAGGGCCCACATGAACAAATCGTATACGGAAGGCAAGAAAGTGCGATTCGTAAAGGGCAGACTGTTTGTAAATGGCACAGAGGTAAGGGAAGAGGACATAGTTGGCCCCGAACGGACCGCAGCGAGTTATCGGTGAACATTTGGTACTGTGCTGTGAACTTTCTCTTTTCGAACTTACAGACAGTCTATAAAAACACAATACAGCAACAAACAGTATATTCCGTCTCAAAAAATGATGTCGCCAATCAGTCTTTTCATTCGATTCAGTATATCTCTAAGTAAAATTTCCGACCAGTAATATATTTCTTATATTCGCTCTCCCTACATGTATATATATATAGCTACCAAGCTTTGAGTACTGTTTACCGAACCGTCGCTTTATACTGGTCAATTGTATCGTTTACTGTGGTAAGAAGAAACCCAATTCCAGCTCTAGTACGCAGAAAGAAGAAAAAGAAAAGGGGGGAAAAAGGAGAAAAAACAAAACAAAAACAAAAAACATTAGCATTAGCGCAATGACCCATGTGTATACATATATGCTTGTTGTCAAATTGACACTCTGCTGTTCACTTTTAGCTGGTACATGTATAGGCTACTGTTGGTCAAAACGGACCCCAGGTATCGAGTCCTATCAGTGATCTGATATATTATTGCGATTCAAATTTAACGAGATTGGTGGGGTTTTTTTAATTTTTTTATTATTTTTTTTTATGTATGTGTAAATATTTAAATTCGAGTATCATGCAGCGTAGGACCAAACGTACTTTCTTCTTTCACATTTCTTGTGCAATGATTTGATTGTCTAATACTTGAACAGTGATTTTACAAACAGGTGACCGGGAGCGTGCTGTTTCTTTGTGCGTGAATATATTTCTCGCTCACGTTTCTTCACTATGTTTTAAAGGGTATAGTGTGTGTGTGGTGGTATGTGTGTGATTAGCCTTATAAGACGTCAAGTAGTTGTTGTTGTTGTTTAAGCCTTGACGTCTTATGTCGGTAGCTGAAAGTGAAAACGAAAAAAACAAACGTTCACAGAAATACGTACTTTCAAACCTCGTACGCTCCCCTGAATATGTCCTTTTCGTTCTATGATCACCTAAGTTTGGGTGAATGGTGTCATTGAGGTGTTTATATGCCTTGTGCAAAGCACATGGACAGAAACATTTTCTCAAATATTTCTACGGCTTGTTCGATTCTCAACAGCCGCCATACTTGTGTAATGCGCATGCGTCGAACAAAACAACATCCGTTTGCAAAACGCACATGGCTAGTTAGGCCACGCCCACCATGCACGTGGTCACAACTGAACAAGAATCCCCGTTCTCATTCCCCGGTAACATCATGGAGGAAACACTTCGTTCCGCCATACGTAGAATAAAAGAATCGCGGGTAAAAATCCCCTACGCATTAAAAGAAATGCAAAGACGAGTATTAGTTACTTTAATGGAGAGGAAAAACATGGTAGCTTTATTGCCAACAGGTTATGGGAAAAGTGACTGTTATGCATTTTTCCCACTTATAAGTTAACAGATGAGGTACAGTAATAATATTTTCCTTTTTTACATATGGCAGAACGAAGTGTTTCCTCCATGATGTTACCGGGGAATGAGAACGGAAATTCTTGTTCAGTTGTGACCACGTGCATGGTGGGCGTGGCCTAACTAGCCATGTGCGTTTTGCAAACGGATGTTGTTTTGTTCGACGCATGCGCATTACACAAGTATGGCGACTGTTGAGAATCGAACAAGCCGTAGAAATATTTGAGAAAATGTTTCTGTCCATGTGCTTTGCACAAGGCATATAAACACCTCAATGACACCATTCACCCAAACTTAGGTGATCATAGAACGAAAAGGACATATTCAGGGGAGCGTACGAGGTTTGAAAGTACGTATTTCTGTGAACGTTTGTTTTTTTCCTTTTCACTTTCAGCTACCGACATAAGACGTCAAGGCTTAAACAACAACAACAACTACTTGACGTCTTATAAGGCTAGTGTGTGATATGGTGAATGTGGCAAATCAACCTCTCTTACAAAAACAAATGTACAAGTACTATGGATCCAAGCGTAAACTTTACTCTCGACTGAAAATAATATTGTTACCGCTGAAGGTATACTCTCTCTCTCTCTCTCTCGCTTTCAATACTGCCAGCATAGATGGAGAAAACCATCCATGAATTGATGTGATATCTGACGGTCGTAATTCATGGATGGAGCGCCAAGTCATAGTAAAACACCGAGTAGAAATCCAGCCCCCGACGCCTGACGATGGGGATGGTATTTACGCTAAAATACGGCGAAAGCATCCAAGTTTAGCAACTTACTATCTCCTCAGATCATTATCCTATCCATAAACACCGTTTATTTGGGTATTCGGCTCTGTTTTGTTGAGATAGCAGCATAAATCCACACCTACTGTACCGTTTTCTTCCATCCGCCTCTGTTCACTCGAAAGTTAGGCCATCAAGCATGCGCACACGATACACTTCACGTCATAGTCACGTGACTCTCATTTGGCGACCCGTCGTCATCCGCGCACTTTCTCCACACGTGGTATTGTAGCTGACAGGCGCGATAGAATAATGGCGAGCAAGCCGTTTTCACAATCTGACATTGTTGACATATTCACAAGACTAAAACAGACATTACCCTTGCAATATGATTTGAAACGGGAGCAAATCGATGTCATTTGCAATGTTTTAAACGGTCATCACGCATTCGCAGTGTTGCCTACGGGCTACGGGAAGAGTAGCTGTTTCTTTCTTCCACCGTTGTTTCTGGATCTTGTAAGTTCGTAGTTGTAAACATAACTTATTATACCCCCGCAACGAAGTTAGGGGGGTATAATGGAATCAGCTTGTCCGTCCGTCCGTCTGTCTGTAGACACAATTTTGTCCGGACTACTCCTCCCAAGATTTTGCTTCTATTTCAATGAAACTTTACAAATGTGTTACCTATGATATGAAGATATGCATGTCCTACCTACAAGGCGATATTGTAATTATTGACATATTTATGACGTTTTTGACTCTATAGGACTTTGCCATTTTCTGGATCTAATCCCATATAAAGACAAAGTTCTCGTGTAATCGCACCCGTCCCCGCAACAGAGTTATGGTCCTTTATATCCATGGGTTTTATTTATTACCAATATTTGTGTTGACTGGTTACCTGGGATGTTTAATTGAAACTTTGGATGTTAAATATTTTCAGTGGTCTCAGCTAGTTTACCACTTGCATGTCATATAAGCCTGCATGCTTCATAATTTGTGCATGTTGCACACGTGATAGCCTACTTCCTCCTAGTGAGTGCTGGTAACATGATCAGCAAGCAGTATTTTTCATGATAATTTGTCTTATTCTATCATTTGTCACAGAAAAGGAAAAAAACATGCCCAATTCATGTGTGGCTATCTGAACTCCCAGACCATTATATTATCGTTTTCATACTATATTGGATTATTACTCACACGGGGAGACAGGTCGGGGGTATCTCCGTTATCCCTTAGGATAACAGTCAAATCTAGTTTTCCGTGGTTAAATAATCAATATGCCCAATAATGATAAATACACAATTTATCAATTTGTTACGTTTTGTGCTTTGTTTTGCAATTGGCAAAAAATGTCCAATCAACGTGAGCATAGTACTTTCCTGTGGAGGAAGTGCGCGGATGACGACGGGTCGCCAAATGAGAGTCACGTGACTATGACGTGAAGTGTATCGTGTGCGCATGCTTGATGGCCTAACTTTCGAGTGAACAGAGGCGGATGGAAGAAAATGGTACAGTAGGTGTGGATTTATGCTGCTATCTCAACAAAACAGAGCCGAATACCCAAATAAACGGTGTTTATGGATAGGATAATGATCTGAGGAGATAGTAAGTTGCTAAACTTGGATACTTTCGCCGTATTTTAGCGTAAATACCATCCCCATCGTCAGGCGTCGGGGGCTGGATTTCTACTCGGTGTTTTACTATGACTTGGCGCTCCATCCATGAATTACGACCGTCAGATATCACATCAATTCATGGATGGTTTTCTCCATCTACTGCCAGCACAGCTCTTTCTTATGCAAATGAGACAGCCTCCACCTTAGATCCAAAACAGGAGCCACATGTTTTCAAAAGCCAGTATCAACTGGATCTGTCCGCCTATTTTCGGCACTATAACCCCTCTTTGCCGATAACCCCTCTTTTAACTCGCGTAGAAGTCTAATTGAACCTCGATTACATAACTATGCTGAGAAGCGAATACTCCGGACACGCTGAACACACATGTATGGCAGTTGTCGGCCCTATGTTTTTTCGATACTATCTCTAATGTTGTTTACTGGAATACCGATTTAAGTACAAAGTGACAAAATTATTTACATTAAATGGGCGGTGAAGGAGTGACGATTTTTAGCGTCAACTGCCAAGGTTTGGGGGACCCCCGTAAACGCTTCGACGTCTTTCACTACCTGAAAGAGAAAAAATACAATATTATTTGTTTACAAGACACACATTTCTCTAGTAAAATAGAACCGTATATCAAAAGTCAATGGGGATTTGAAATAATTTTCAACTCCTATGTTTCTAATTCAAGGGGTGTCTGTATACTTGTAAACAATAATTTTGAATTTAAAGTCAGCAAGATTAAGAAAGATAATAACGGTAATTTTCTAGCAGTAGACATAACAATTGATAATCTGCCTGTCACACTAATAAATATCTATGGCCCAAACAGAGATGAACCAAATTTCTTTGATCAGATTACACATGAATTTAGTAATGACATTGTTCTTTTATGCGGAGACTTCAATTTAGTCCAGAATCCGGATCTAGACACACACAATTATCAACACGTAAACAACCCGAACGCCAGAGAAAGAGTGTTCGATATAAAGGAAGAAATTGGACTGACTCACCCCTTCCGAAATATCAACCCCTCTTTGAAACGCTGCACATGGCGAAGGAAAAATCCGTTAAAACAAACTCGCCTCGATTTCTTCTTAGTATCTGAGTCCATAATGAAAGATATTAGAGAAGTGGGTATTGCATCGAGCTATAGATCAGACCATTCTGGTGTTTTCATGAAATTCAAGGTAAATTCATTCAAAAAGGGCCGAGGGCTATGGAAATTTAACAACAGCTTATTGACAGATGGAAAATTTTGCGAACAAATCCGACGAGAAATCATTAACACCAAAACGGAATATGCCGTTCCCATTTATAATTATGATAAAATTGAAGAAATAGCAAATTCCGAAATACAATTCACAATTAATGATCAACTTTTTCTTGACACTCTATTAATGAAAATAAGAGGAGCCACAATCTCTTACGCCAGCTTCCGGAATAAGAAACAAAATGAAAACGAAAATATGCTGATATCGGACATACAGAATTTGGAGAGCATGGAACACACTCCATTCCACCTCCTGGAAAATCAACAAAAAGAACTCGAAAATATCAGAAAACAAAAACTATACGGCCACTTAGTGCGATCGAGAGCCAAGTGGATGGTTGAAGGTGAAAAACCCACTAGTTATTTCTGTCGACTCGAATCGCGGAACTATGTCAACAAAACGATTCCCAAACTTGAGACTAAGAACGGAGACATTATTACGGACCAGACGGAAATATTACAAGAGGCAAGAATGTTCTACTCTTGTCTATACTCAAAAAAAGAATTTGATGACCCAGACAGTAGTCTAAACGACCTAATACACCGTACCACGATGATGCCTGTTCTTAATTCAGATCAATCAGATAATCTAGAGGGCGCCCTGACACTCAACGAAGCCACAAACTTTCTGAAAAAAATGAACAACAATCGGAGCCCTGGATCCGACGGATTTTCTGTCGAATTTTTTAATTTCTTTTGGGATGAATTAGGCGATTTGGTAGTAAGGTCTATAAATCATGGATACCAAATGGGAATGCTATCTGTAACGCAAGACAAGGTATAATAACATGCTTACCCAAACCCGAAAAATCTAAACAATTCATGAAAAACTGGAGACCAATAACTTTATTAAACGTAACATACAAAATTGCTTCCGGGTGTATAGCCGAAAGGATAAAACAGGTTTTAAATATCCTAATTTCTGAAAATCAATCCAGATTCATGAGCGGAAGATATATAGGTGATAATATACGGTTGATCTATGACTTGATGCAATACACTCATCAAAAAAACATTCCAGGCCTGTTTCTCTTGGTCGACTTCGAAAAAGCATTTGATACGGTCTGTTGGTCTTTCATAAAAGAAGTACTAAGTTATTTTAACTTTGGTGACTCGATAAAAAAGTGGATAAATGTCTTTTATAAAAATATATCTGCATCTGTCACACAAAATGGATTCCTCTCTCAATTTTTTGACGTTTCGAGGGGGTGTAGGCAGGGGGATCCTCTGTCTCCTTATCTTTTCATTTTATGCGCCGAAATCCTTTCCATACTAGCCCGTCAAGATCCCGACATAAAGGGTATTAAAATAGGCGGGACTGAATACAAGATCAACCAGTACGCTGATGATACAACGTTCATGCTAGATGGATCTGCAAAGTCCATAGAAGCCGCGCTACGTCTCCTCGTCAAATTTGCTAAACTCTCTGGGCTAAAAATAAACGCGACCAAAACAAAAGCTGTGTGGATTGGTAGCAAAAAATTTAGTAAGCAAGTTTTCCACAATAGATGGAAACTAGATTGGGGTTCCGAAAGGTTCACTTTACTTGGCATAATTTTCTCAAGTAACATGGATGAAATGATATCTTTGAACTACGAACCGAAATTGAAGGAAATAAGATATACTTTAAAACAATGGTCCCAAAGAATATTAACCCCACTCGGACGAGTCGCAATCCTAAAAACTATTTATTTGGCAATCCACAGTTGACAAAATCAAAAGAGATCAAATGATACAAAACTACGAGAATGGTGGACTAAAAATGATAGACATTCACAGTTTCATGCATGCGCTGAAATCTACATGGCTTCGAAAACTATATTATGGGCAGTACTGTTGGAAATCTTTGTTGATCCTGTCTCTTCGCGAAATTCTGTGCCTTGGCGATTTTGGAAATTACTTTACGCAAACCCTGATCAGTGAATGTAAAAATGCATTTTGGATTGATGTGTTGGGTGCATGGAATAAGGTTGTACGCCATAATACGCCAAAACATATCAACGAACTAATCAATGTCAGTATTTGGAGAAATGACAATATCACCGTCAACAACAGACCTGTTTTCATTCGGCACTGGTATGAAGCTGGCGTTAAATATGTAAAGGATTTGATAAATCCAAATGACCCGAATATGTCTTACTACTCCATAGAAGACTTCATCAAAAATTACATACTCATAACAAATTTCCTCGAATATTTCAGCATTATTTCGGCAACTGAATCTATGAAACGAAATCTGAAAGGGGACACCAAAAGTATAACAATAATACGACCAGATATTCCGTTCCACCTACGCATCCTCACAAAATCTAAAAAAGGCAGCAAAGATATGTACAACGCGCTCATTGCAAAGCCTGTACGATCAAAATCGCAAAATAAGTGGGAGAAAAACCTGACTCTAACAGACATTAAATGGGACGAGGTATATATACTCCCTTTTAAAACTACATGCTGTTCAACCCTGTCATACTTACAATTCAAAATCAATAATAGAATTCTAGTTACAAACAGTTTCTTAAGATTAATTAACCTTCGAGACGATGACTCTTGCTCATTTTGTGATGAAGAACCAGAAACGATTGAACATATACTATGGAACTGTGATATAGTGCGCATTCTCTGGAGAAACATCGAGACATGGTTGAGAAATAAAACTCACTTACCAATTACCTTCACGGCAATAAACGTTTACTTTGGCGAAACAACAAAATCTTGCTACTCAAAAATACTCAATCTTATAATTCTGGTCACGAAACAATACATTTACAAATCAAAATTCAAAAATCGATCAGTTTCAATCTTGGCTATTCAAAATATTATCAAACAGAGATACCAAATCGAGAAATTTATCTCAATAAAAAAGTCACGTCTTGACGAATGTAATAAAACATGGGAACCATGGCTCAATGCTATTTCCGGTGATTGAATACATACGCACACATGTGCAAGCTATTTTCACTTATTTACTTTATTATAAGTATTTGGGTATTCATAGCCTATTTGGTTGAAGTTTACTCTCGCGGAGAGGAACACGTCTCACAAACTCCGATATACCTCTGTGACCGACAGGGGAGAGAGAGGGGGTGCCGCCAGCACATATGCATGTATATATGTGTATGTGTATATGTATATATAGATATATATGTATGTATATGTGTATGTGTATGTATATATATGTGTATGTATAAATATGTGAATGTATATGTGTGTGTACACATGTTTATGTATGTGTGCTATATGTGGAGAAAAACACTACACATAATGCAGACTACGAGCTAAAATTGTATACTTTGCATGTGTATATGTGTGTATGTGCATATGGGTATTTGTATACGTATGGATATAGTTGTATATGTATATGTATGTGTATAACCTTGTACAGACTAAATGTATGCAGAGTGTTGTGGAATCACAAATGGATACAGTGTGTAAGAGTGTGTGCTTGTGGGAGTGATTGTAGGATGACAATAATATAAAAAATGCAACCAACTTAATCCTGAAGATGTCATATATGTAAATATCAAAAATGGCAATAAAACATTTTGAAAAAAAAAACAAATCCAGGTCTGGACTGGGCAATGTAGATACTGGACTTCAGTCATGAAAATTTCACGTATTAAAAAAGGTCATTTGGCTTACAAGGCATTCGAATTATAACACTGGGAATGTTATATTTATGTTTAGCAAACTAGAATTACTTTCCGCTGATTCAAGACAGTAAATTTCCATTTTCGTAAAATAAATATTATTCTGAGATGCAAAAACGCACCTCCATGATTTCGCCAACACCACTAAAATCTCGCGAGTCCTTTGCCTATCTTGCAAGATCATTATACCGAAATTTCATGAAAATCAAGCAAGTTGTTTAGAAGATATCATGTTACACAGGTTTACCAACATTCATGTCCATAGCGCCACCAAGTGATGACCAAAAACCACGAAAAACAAGCAGGTGAAATCTAAAGCCCTAGAAAGATGGCACATAAGAGTTCAATGGAAATAAACTCGCTCGGACGAAATCGTGAAAAGGTTTTCCTGTGCTCTAACTACAGCCTCACCTAGTAGTGAACAGATGCTATCAACGCACAGTCAGACAAATTTTCCCGGCCTAAGGAGTAAGCACACAAAGTCTGGCCCGAAAATGTTTAACGGTATCAGAAATATTCACGCTCAAAGTCGCGGCGGAGGCGGATCCGTTTCTCATGAAAACATAAGAGCATCCACTTTGTGGAAATGCTCTATTAATGAGTAACTAAAGAACAGTAAAACAGGTTACCTGGGCATTTATGGAACTTATTTCTATGGAACTAATACAGCGAAGGATAATAACGGAATCAGTTACATTTACTCAGGTATGACCCTTCATAACAAAGCAATACGGAAATATATACAGACGATCTTCTGTATGGCGTTTCATCATGCATTCTCTTTTTATGACCAGTGTGAATTACAAAGATACTTAACCCTCATTTATCAAATTTCATAATGAGCATCCGGTTGGACATTCATCACTGTGAGCTATCCATGCTCGAACCGATGGCCTTTCATAACACAGATATCCTGACACACTGACCATCAATATGTATTTTCATCAGTGAAACTTTTTGCTACGTACCGGGGCGGCTATAATCACCAGCTATATGACTTTTGAGTATGGATCGCTATCTATATGACGGCATAAGTTCTCTAGTATCTTTTTAGATTTTTTTCTCGGCGCAGCTATACGGGCATATTGAACATACTTATGGCTTAACACCAGTATGAGTTCTCTGATGTCTCTGCAGGCTAGTTTTATGTGCAGAACTTTTCGGACACAATGGACACTTGTATGGCTTTTCGCCGGTATGTGTTCTCTCATGGTAAATGAGAAGATCTTTCCGAGCACAGCTATATGGACACGATAGACATTCGTATGGCTTTTCGCCAGTATGTGTTCTCTCATGGTAAATGAGAAGATCTTTCCGGGCACAGCTATATGGACATGATAGACATTTGCATGACTTTTCACCAGTATGAGTTCTCCGATGTCTCTCCAGATTGGTCTGTGTACAACTATACGCACACACTGAGCATTTGTATGGCTTTCCGCCACTATGAGTTCTCTGATGTTTGTGCAGGTTGCTTTTAACGGAGCAGCTGTACGTGCATATCGAACATATATATGGCTTTTCACCAGTATGAGTTCCTTGATGTTTATTCAGACTGCCTTTATCGAAGCAGCTGTACGGGCATATAGAATATATGTATGGCTTTTCAACATGTAAGACCTGTTTGTTCTGTGGGATTAGGGCAGAACTGTCTCACGGTAAAAACGGGCACTTGTGTAGCACTTGATTTTCGATATTTTGTCAAACTAGATCAACAAACACCAACTCCCGGAATGATTTTCATATATAACACAGGTAAGGTCATTTATTCGGAGATTTGCAAAAGCAAATAAAATATGAACAAGAATGTAAATAAATTATATAAATGGTCAGGTCAGATGATAGGAAGGTTCTGTTGCTAGCTGATAATTTTTTCCACGTTCGCTCCGGAAAGGGAAGTGTTTACCACCTGAGGGTTTTCACTTATATAAATGGTTCTTTCTTAAAATGGACGTCTAGTCATCCAAGACCTGAAGTTAAATGTTGGAGCTATAAGTAATGCACGTGTTGGCAGCTTAGCTGGTGGAAGATGAAGAGCGGCACAATTTATAATAAATGACTGCATGTGAAGTATATCACTTCCGGCTGTGACGCTAATATGTATAAAAGAACAGAGTTTATATTTCACCTAGACAAGTGAAAACGCAATATATACTTCTGAGACAGGGGGTGACAAAATAAGACAATATCTGTGTAACTGATCGGACACATACTCACAAATGTGTGAACCAGATATATAAGATGGATGGAGTTGATACTCGAATGACACTTAGCCTCGCACTGGTAAACAAAGGAGTGACCTACATAATTGAAGTATTAATCTTATAATAATACCCAATAACGTCACTTTTCACAGGTCCGCGGAAACCCGGATCAAAAAGCAATTAGTATTAATAACATGTGCCCATGTTATGTTTGAACTAATATACGCAGAGACAACCAGAAATGTATGGTTGCAACAGTGCGAATTGTTATCTCATGAACAATGAATGTGGGCGTGTGTCAACCGATCTCAACTCCAGCCGTGCATATAAAAGAGGGACATATTCCCATCACCATATGACTATATGTGAACATGAACATCTGATGAGCATGCAGCATAACATATACACAAATGGGTATATGTGGTATGGTGAAGATGTATATAATAGAATGCAAATATTAAACTGTGTATTATTAACAGTTAATAAAACAATATCCAATGATAGTGCATAAGCACAGCGAAAAGCGAAGCCAGTTATCAGCGCTATAAAGCACAACCTGAACGTGTCGGCCTATATCATATGGATCATTCAGTTTTAGGAATCATATATTCGACACCATTTATTGCATCAAGCATTATGAGGTAAGAATTCAATTCACGAAATATTCCTAAAAGATATAACCGAAGTGAATATCCATAAAGGATTTAGCCAAACAAGTAACATTTCGTTATGGACTCAACATATGTAAACAAAGGCGTGATCACATGATATGCAAATATAAACAAACACGGGGTATCCATTACTCGAGCAAATGTGTACCGCGATAATATCGTATGAACATGTTGATGCGATGTATCAACATGAACTAATTATAAATGCCAAAGTTATTGAACAGTGTGTGCAACATGTTAAAACAAAGCAATGATTAACATGTTAATGAACCAATGAGATGTGATACCAAATACTAATATACTCCAACAACACTATATTGCAACATATGTATGCAGTGTAGGATTGTTGTGAAATTATAACACCATACTAGTCCTGTGAGAGCTATGCTAAATATCACCCTGAAATATCAGAAACCGGGTATAAAATGTAACCGGGATGTAGCCTGGTAATATATTACTATTACAACTGAAGGCTGAAATCAATTTCATAAAATAAACAAAGTCCCAAAGGCCTAAAGTCAACTAACAACATTGTGTTGTTGTTGTGAGCTGGTTTGTTTACATCATGTCATGGGCGCTGCCATTTTGTTTAGTCATGTGACAGATAAAACCAGAGAGAGGCCCGGCCAGTGTCATAAAGGTCGCACATGTTTTCAATCAAATGTCCAAGCCCCCAGCCTGAGCAGTGGTGAATGGATGGATGTAATTATATCCGTTAACCACCAGGTAGCTATACACAGGGAGACTGCATGGGGATATGCATTAAAATGCCCGAAAACCAGAGGCAAAGAAATCTGGTTCAGTTAATTTAGAATTTCAGAATAAACAGAGATCCAAAAATATTTCCAAAGGCAATGATTTTGTTTACAGATTACTGAAATCTGGAAACAGTTTTCAAGTTTAGACCTGTGTCACATTAAAAGGCTCAACCATTTTGCAGATTTCTTATAATAGCAACTAACTGTTTACTTTCACAACAAACTGTTTTGGAATATCAACAAGATATTTGTGCCTTGGACAGTTTCAAGAGATTCCATCCTAATGCAATACAAGAGAGTTGATCTCACAGGACAGTATGTACAAAGCATGGAGAGATGAGATGATCTCCATGAAACAGGCAAATGATGATATCTGAATAATTATCAGATATTTAGTAATTCATAGATAGTATGGTTGGTTCTTTGTATCCTAAAGTATAATACATAATCAGAGATTGGGGAAGTTGGACTCTCACCTGAAGTTAAATGTTGGAGCTATAAGTAATGCACGTGTTGGCAGCTTAGCTGGTGGAAGATGAAGAGGGCTTACAATTCAGACAAGCCCTGGACATTCCCATCTCAACACGTGACCCTCGGTCAAAGATGGGGCTCCACTGGGGTGGAGCCCCATTTTCTTAGTGAACACCCAGAGGCTCTCTCTGAGGGTTTACGAACAGTATGAGTTCTCTGATGTTTTTGCAGAGTGCCTTTATCGGAGCAGCTGTACGCGCGTATAGAACATAAGTATGGCTTTTCACCAGTATGAGTTCTCTGATGTGTTTGCAGATGGCATTTGTAAGAGAAGCTGTACGCGCATATAGAACATATATATGGCTTTTCACCAGTATGAGTTCTCTGATGTGTTTGCAGACGGCTTTTATTGGAGCAGCTGTACGGGCATATAGAACATATGTATGGCTTTTTACCAGTATGAGTTCTCTGATGTCTCTGCATATTACTTTTCTTGGTACAACTATACGGACATAATGGGCATTTGTATGGATTTTCGCAGGTATGTGGTCTCTCATGGTCTAGCTTATCACTGATCTGGCCTGCGTTTTGGGTTTCTAGGACATGTGTCAAGGAGGTGTTGTTT
>JAVTVY010057310.1:0-31157 GCA_036873755.1 Hanleya hanleyi | reverse complement strand
CACACCCAGCCCATTAGATGCCCTTCACATAAGCTTCACTTTGATACCTCACTCGACCCAATCGGACCATTTTATCTAGGGACTACTTTTTCTCCGCGGAAGCTTTTTCCCGAGACCGAATCACCGCCAAAACCACGGCCAAACCGCATCACCGCGCATGAATACATTTTTTTTTTTAATTTTTTTTTTGCCGGAACTTTTTTTTTTTTCGTGGAGGTAAGGTCAGTCAGTGCACTGGGTGTGAAGTTGTCCACCATTTTGAAACACACCACCCCTAACATACAACTACAAGCCGCCATTTTGAAAATATGCAAATGAGGAGGTGAGACAAGTGCAATTGTCCACCATTTTGAAACCGACCACCCCTAACATACAAAAACAAGCCGCCATTTTGAAAACCCACACACCTCATTTGCATAAACTCATTTCCATAAACTCACGCATGCGCACACCCCCCAATACCCCCCCAAAACAGGTCGCTGTGTCGTCAAAACAGGTTCTCGCGCATGCGCAGTGGGGGGTTATTAACTCCAAAGACTCTATATATACTACTATGGTCATCTTCAGTTCCTGTTTTCATTAAATTTCCATTCATCATTTATACACAAATTTGGTTGTTGTGTTAATTCCTTGTGTATAGGGGTATGTGGTATTGCTGATTCATGCCCCAAAAGCACCGAGCTCACCCTACCCTAAACTGTAAGACCCTCTTTTCAGAGCAGAGCGAGGGACATCCCCGTCTTACACATGTATATGTGGAAAATATACCCATTGGCGAATTGGATTGATTCCTTGAATATTTTTCTGGAAATTTCTGAATCCACGAAGGATATCTGATTCGCTGAACTTTGAGCGGCAATCTCCCTTCATTGTGATCCTTGTAGTACGACAACACATTTGCCCTAGCTCTCGTTAATCCAAGGAAAGTAAACACGTGATAATTGATATCTTTTCGACTTTACTGATTGATCCAGTTCGCCTTTATATATATATGTATATTGCGTTTCTGCGTCGAACGCCACCGATCGGTACCAACGCCGTGGTATGCTTCTCATAGTGTTCAGTATTTAACAGATCAAGATATTGTCCCGTTTTCTCAGAAACGTAGCCTCCAGTTGCTTTTGGTTGATATGGCGAGTATCCCTTTCGGTGCGGTATGGCCAATTTTCTCCCATCAGTGTTCTTTGGTATTGAAATCTTGAAGCCCATAACTTGGGTTTGGCTTCAAAACATCTGTTTTCGACCAATTATTGTTCGATGTTACAGCGTCTCACAAGCTGCTACAAGGAGCATACAATTAAGGCAAATTAGCGAAAAAGCATCAACAAAGGCCGTGTAGACACTGTTAATGTCCAAACGCCCGTTAATGTCCAAATTGGACATTAACACGCAGCGAGTGCGTGTTAATGTCCTAAGTTTGGACATTAACCGCCTCTTATTGTCCTAGGGCAAATTTGGACATTAGCGGTCGACCTGCAACTGATTTTTTTTCAATATGTACAAGTTGCGTCTTAATGTCCTAACAGTCCATAGTCCGTAGTTCGTTTTTTTACTAATTCAATATCTTGTGGTCATATCGATTCCTCGCAGTGTAAGATGGATATATGAACATGGGCTGTAGTCTCACAAAGCGATTTCGCCCTGTCTTGGTGTTTTTTAAATGTTTTCTTGTGTTCATTAACAGTCCATACTCCGTAGTCCGTAGTTCGTTTTTTCACAATATCTAATTACAAACTTACCAAATGGAACGCTGCATACGTACTTTCAGTTTCTTCAAAACGACGCGCGATCAACACGTTTCTTGTAGGCGCGCGCTAAATGGTCTCAATGAAATTTTGGAACAGAGGCGGGACTGTTTTAGGACAATAACAGTCGAAGTGATACATATCGACCGCTAATGTCCAAAGTTTGGACGATAACATTCATGCTGGCGTCTTATTGTCCTACGTGGGACATTAACACGCACTCGTTGCGTGTTAATGTCCAATTTGGACATTAACGGGCGTTTGGACATTAACAGTGTCTACACGGCCGGTATAATCACAAATACGGTCTAGCGTGTGCAAAACAGGGAAGATATCTGCGAGAGTGTCAGTGGTTTAATGCAACGGTTGGTGGCGAACTGTTTTGTTATTCGGGAATATATAGTGGGCGGGTCTGTGTCCACAGCTTGAGCAATGGATATGCATTAGTCATCGTGTATACGCAAATAGCTGCTCAGGTGAGGGATGGCGAACACTTACTACTGTGCATTTGAGGAATTTACTGCAACGTCATATTTGGGTTCAAGCAACGCATGTTGACAATTTTAAACTCCATAACTCAGAAGCGCCAGAAAGCTAAACATAGGAACTGAAGACTCCATGTTGTAACCCATGACATACTCTCCCACTATGCCTAGTTAGAAGTTCGAACTGTTTATATTAATGGCTCTGGCAAGCCAGACCGCTATTCGGTAGGCCAGGGGCCGATTTCATGAAACCTCACTTGAGACAATTTTCACACTTGAAAGTTCAAGTGCACTTGAAAATCTTCCTTATTTTGAGTTTTTGCTTTTCATGAAAGTTCACTTGAACCTGAAATCGCACTTGAATTCAAGTGTGGTATGACCTCCCTTGAAAACGGCACTTGAAATAAAAACGTACTTGAAATGACCAATACGACGGAAGATGGTGTCGAAAATAAGGGGTTTTTTTCGTGTACCCATGCATCATAATACACGAAGGGGCATTGTTCTTCATCTCTTAGGTCCAAACATGACACAGACATATTTATTTGACATCTGAAATTCTACCGATCGGCTTCGGCGCATCAAGTATTTTGAGCATGCACTTGATTCTGCGGAGGTACTATTTATTACCAAATCGCACAAAAGAGCTCCAAAAAAGGTCACTTCAAACATCACTTGACCAAGTGCGGCCAAAAACGTTTGGTGAAACACAACTTGAGATTTTTTTGAAGTGCACTTTGTCAAGTGCGAAAATCGCCCTTGAAAAAGTCAAGTCAAGTGAAGTTTCATGAAATCGGCCCCAGACCGCTATTCAGTCCGACATGTAAACGGTCATGCGTGGTAGCTCCCCCTGGCGCCCGATATAGGAACTGAAGACGCCATCTTGTAGCCCCTGACATTCTCTCTCAATATGCCTATTTTCAAGTTCGAAGCATTTATGTTATCGACTCTAGCAACACAGACCGCTATTCAGATAGGCCAGACCGCTAAGTAGTATATAAAGCTGATCTGGGCGCGAATTGACCTTTGACCTCTGAGTGCACTCTATCCCATGATGCATCACTTCCGGTCACGTGACCGGAAGTAACTTTTGACCCCTGCTTCCGGTCACGTGACCGGAAGTTGCAGCGCAGGGGTCAAAGGTCACTGGCAATATAATGTTCGGTCATCTTCGGCAATGTCCGGGAATATAATGTCCGGTCTTCTCCGGCAACGTCCGGCCCTCTCCGGGAGAGTATATAGCCTTTATCCGCCCTTCCGAAGCATCAATGGAATGCACAGGGTCCCCGACAATATCGCCATCTATTTGTCCATTATAAATGACAAGTATGGAACCCTCGTCATAACCATACAGTGGGAGAAGGGAAAGGGTCCCAGCGGGAATTGAACCCGGGTCGCTTTATCTACAGGCGAACACGCTATCCGTTACACCACGAGTCATATGCTACAAACCAAGGTTGAAAATAGCATATATGTATCTACCAGACGGCCCATCACTATACGGCCCATACTGGCGCACTGGACAATGTTGAACCTAATGGGAAACCCACACATGCTCATTGCAGTATGGGTTGTGGATCTTGTTTTTCACGTCTCACCACGTAGAACACGATGGGCGGGGTCCCGAAGCGATTGGTTGAAATTTTTTGAAAAAGTCACTGTGTGCATGCGTAGTGGGTAAATAGCGCTGAGTGGACGTTTTGGGGCGAGAGGGGCCCCTAGTGGTCCGATGGGGTCGAATGAGATATCATTGTAAAGCATACGTGAAGGAGCATCCGACGGGATGGGTGTGACGTGGAACTGACGTCATTCTGCGCATGCGCAGTAGACAGAGTGTATGGAAAAAGACGTTTTGAGATCGAGATGGGCCCCTATTGGTCCGATTGGACCGAGTGACGTATCGATGTCGAGCATACGTGAGGCAGCATCCTACTGGATGGGTGACACGTGGAACTGACGTCATTCTGCGCATGCGCAGTAGACAAAGTGTATGGAAATAGATGTTTTGGGGGCAAGGTGGGCCTCTAGTGGCCCAATTGGGTCGAGTGATGCATCATTGTAAAGCGTACGTGGAGGAGCATCCACCGGGAGGGATGCGACGTGGAACAGGCGTCATTCTGCGCATGCGCAGTAGACAAACGTTTTGGGGCCAAGAGGGGCCACTATTGGTCCGATGGAGTCGAGTGAGGTATCAATGTAAAGCATACGTGAGTGAGCATCCGCTGGGATGGGTGTGACGTGGAAACGACATCATTCTGCGCATGTGCAGTAGACAAAGGGTATGGAAATAGACGTTTTGGAGTCTAGGTGGGTCACTAGTGATCCGATTGGGCCGAGTCAGGTATCAATGTGAAGCATACGTGAGGGAGCATCCGACGGGATGGGTGTGACGTGGAACTGACGTCATCCTGCGCATGCTCAGTAGACAAAGTTTATGGAAATAGCCGTTTTGGGGTCTAGGTGAGCCACTATTGGTCCGATTGGGCCGAGTGAGGTGTCAATGTGAAGCACACGTCAGGATCCATCCAACGGGATGGGTGTCTCGTCCGTTTCCATTATTCCGCGCATGCGCAGTCTGGCCGTAGTATAGAAAGGAACAATTTTGGGGCCCCGAGCTCTAAGTTTCGAGCTCGCGCCTGTCCCATCCCCGAGTTCCGAGCTCCAAATACCCAACTGCCCCATCCCCGAGCTCCGAGCTCCCGACTGCCCCATCCCCGAGCTCCGAGCTCCGAACACCCAGCTGTCCCATCCCCGAGCTCCGAGCTCCCGACTACCCCATCCCCGAACTCCGAGCTCCAAACACTCAACTGGCCCATTCCCGAGCTCCGAGCTCTTGCATATAAACACGACATGCATCTGTGAAAGCTTCATTATACGCCTGGTGTCCGTGGAGACGAGAGCCATGGTTCACTGATGTCACTTGTGTTCGAAGTCATTTTTCACGCCATTTGATTTACGTGGACATTTGCTTTCCATCCATAATAATCGTATACAGCGAAGCCATCTCACGAAACGGAGTCCCGATAACGCGCAAATTCAAAGTACGCGCTAAGAACGATCAACACCTACGTCACACACGAGAGTATTAGAGCATCCCTATACGATGATGGTGAGCGGCCCTACGTGACGTGTAAAGTCCTGGGTGATGCAATTCTTAGAGGAAGGTGTGGCAACCCCAGCTCCGACACGCGTTGTATGGTGTTATAGCCAATGGCATCTCTCGTACGATATTCCTCACGATATCGATCAAGCGTATCACTTCGACCCCGAGCCGACCAACGTGGTAGTGCTAGATGACCTGATGAGTGCGGCCAAGGACAATTCGAAAATCGCGGACCTATTCACCAAAGGGTCCCAACATCGCAATCTGTCCGTCATCTATTTCACTCAGAATCTCATTCCTCAAGGGAAGGCGTCCAGAGATACTGCCTTGAACTGCCAATACTTTGTCTTGTTCTCCAATCCCATCGACAGAGCACAAATCCGTGTGTTTGGTAGTCGAATTTATCCTCAGAACGTCGACCATTTCATGCAGGCGTTTCAAGGGGCGACAAGTCGCCCGTACGGCTATCTGTTCGTAGATTTAAAGTCCATACCCCCGAAGATCGCCGGCTGACGACCCACCTGTTACCCGGCGAGGGATCACCGCAACGTCATATACCCCTACGCCATCTACCGAATCCATATCTGGCAGCACCCGCCCAGCAGCAGCAGTCCACCCCCGTACAGCTGGTCCCCTTCATAACATCAGTCCCGGAATATCACCCAACCGTGAAGGACCAACACAAACCCGTACAAGGGAATGAACATAATGTGAACTCGAGGCTATGGAAGGATTTGTTCAAAGAATGTATGGACGCCTAGATGGGCGAGACGTTGAGGGCCACAGAAAACAAGTTTCAACACAAAGGGTATTCGAAAGAGGAAGCCGCAATGTTAGCCCATAACAGATTGGCACCCAGACTACGACGGGCTTTACGTCAGCAGTATGTAGACCTCGTCACCCATATGAAATTGTTGGACAAGGACCCGGTTCATATGGAAATCGAAAGAACAGCGTCGATGTTGAAAACCTCGGGCATGAATTGGAAAGCGGCGTATGCCATAGCAATAGCACAAAAGAAACATTTGTTTGAACGCATCATGAAGACTAAAAGCGTCCAACTATAAATAGACCATACGGCACCATTCCCCTCATTTCACCATGAGCACTGCAGAGTCCAACTTGTTTGAACCCGACAACGAGGATATTCTAGCCGAAGCGTTACGTCGAGCCAATGTCGATGCTATTATTGATACAGCTCAAGGTGGATCCACCGTTCAGCACCAGCGCATGCGTTTTCATCTTATCACGCTCATAGATGACATCAAATGGGTGACTCGGGTATGTCTTCTGCTGCATAAGAAACAGATAATACCCAATAAGGAGGATATATGAACCGGGTCCTTGTCCAACAATTTCATATGGATGACAAGGTCGACATACTAACACAACTACCAACACAACTACCCGTGCCCAGAATCTGCTGACCCTGCATGAGGCATTTCAAACCTTTATGGAGACGCAGCTGGAGACGGGAAATTATCTTCTTCAACCTCCAAAATAATGATGTCCGTCCAATGATGATCGACAATGCATAACGCGTTGAGATAGGACGTTAACGCGTTGAGACGAGCGTTAAGGCGTACAGATAGGGCGTTAAGTCGTAACGACGGGCGTTGACGGGCGTCCCTGTATTTCGATGAGTTAGTGTCATTTCAATGAAAATGAGAGCTTCTGAGCTATTTCACCAAGGCGTTGAAGCGTTAAGCTAAGCAATGACGGGCGTTTTTACTGTCTATAAAAGCAAGTGTATTCTCAAAACACGCACAGTCGACGTTCAACCGTCAACATGGCTTATACTTGCTCTGAGTGCGAACGCACGTTAACCAGACGTTACGATATGATGCGACATCAGAAAAATATACATGGGATTGAAGACTCCGAGGCACAAGAAGCCGATACAGAGACTGATGAGAGTTCACCGACTGATACCGAAACCGAGATTGCTGAGAGTCTATCTACTGATACGGAGAGCTTGACATCAGATAGTCAGCCTACATCCCAGGAAAGTGAGGCAGAACCTACCTTCTGGGATCGTATTGTGCATGAAGCTATTCATAGTTATGCGGCGGTAATCGAAGACGGCGTACACCGAAATGCGGCCCTGCATCAGGAAAACAGCCATGGCCATCTATAATCGGTATAGCCTGCTGCCGCTTGAAATGAAAGGCGACCCCACGCACAGGTCCATCATGAAGACCAAGCGTCACTTGGAAGAGGATATGGGGTTACCACCCACCGAGGCCCTGGAAAATGCGATAAGAATGCGCAAACAACTGTTTCAGGACATGCTGCCCGAACAATATCCTGAACTGCCCGACGATGCTTAGGTCACACCGAGCAAAGATGGAACTTTTTCAAAGGACGGCTTGTGATTGGACAAGAGTCTTCTTGAATTGTAAACATATCCAATGCGGCTACCCCAGTGTGGGTATGATGTACTGGAGGGGATAATAAAATGATTGACCTGTCATCCTTGTTGTTGTTGTTGTTCTGTCGCCTGTCTACATCATGGCGTCAAGGCTTTATTCTAGGGCGTTAAGGTGTTCAAATAGGGCGTTAGAGCGTTAAGATAGGACGTTAAGGCGTTGAGACGCGCGTTAAGGCGTAACGACGGGCGTTGACGGGCGTCACTGCATTTCGATGAATTAGTGACAATTCCATGAAAATGAGAGCTTTTGGGCTATTTCACCAGGGCGTTGAAGCGTTGAGCTTGGAGTTGGCGGCGTTGCTACAAGATGACACTTCACACGGTCCCTCTCGACCCCAAACACCTTCCTTCACACCCCCAAAATTGCTGCTTTCTATACTACGGCCAGACTGCGCATGCGCGGAATGATGAAGACGGACGAGAGACCCATCCCGTTGGATGGACCCTCACGTATGCTTCCCATTAACACCTCACTCGGCCCAATCGGACCAATAGTGGCCCACCTAGACCCCAAAACGTCTATTTCCATACCCTTTGTCTACTGCGCATGCACAAAATGACGTCAGTTCCAAGTCACACCCATCCCGTCGGATGCTTCCTCAAGTATGCTTCACATTGATACCTCACCCCGGCCCAATCGGACCACTAGTGACCCACTTAGATACCAACACGTATATTTCTATACCCTTGCCTACTGCGCATGCGCAGAATGACGTCGGTTCCACGTCACACCCATCCCGCGAATGCTCCCTCACGCATGCTTTACATTGATACCTCACTCGACTCCTTCGGACCAATAGTGGCCCCTCTCGGCCCCAACACGTCTATTTCCATACACTTTGTCTACTGCACATGCGCAGATTGACGTCCGTTCCACGTCACACCCCTCCCGTCGGATGCTCCTCCACGTATGCTTTACAATGATACATCACTGGACCCAATCGGACCACTAGGCGCCCACTAGGCATGCGCAGAATTACGTCAGTTTCACGTGTCACCCATCCAGTCGGATGCTCCCTAACGTATGCTTGACATCGATACCTCACTCGGCCCAATCGGACCACTAGGGGCCCCTCTCGACCCCAAAACGTCTATTTCCATACACTTTGTCTACTGCGCATGCGCAGAATGACGTCAGTTCCACGTCACACCCATCCCGTCGGATGCTCCCCAACATATGTTTTACAATGATATCTCACTCGGCCCCATCGGACCACTAGGGGCCACTCTTGCTCCAAAACGTCCACCCAGCGCTATTTATCCACTACGCATGCGCACAGTGACTTTTTCAAAAAATTTCAACCAATCGCTTCGGGACCCCGACCCCGTTCGAAGCAGTTATATTTTCGACTCTAGCAACACAGACCGCTACTCAGATAGGCCAGACCGCTATTCAGACCACCATATAAACGGTCATTCATAATAGCGCCCTCTGGCGCCAGATATAGGAACTGAATACACCATCTTGTATCCCATGACATACTCTCTCAATATGGCTATATTCAAGTTCGAAGCATTTATATTATCGGCTCTGGCAAGGTAGACCACTATTCAGTCCGACATGTAAACGGTCATTTATAGCAGCGCTCACTCGCGCTCGATATAGGAACTGAAGACTCCATGTTGTAGCCCATGACATACTCTCCCATTATGCCTAGTTAGAAGTTTCAAGTGTTTATATTAATGGCTCTGGCAATCTAGACCGCTATTCAGATAGGCCACACCGCTATATATTCAGACCGGCATGTAAACGGCCATTCATAATGGCGCCCTCCGGCGCCCGATAAAGGAACTGAAGACGCCATCTTGTAGCCCATGACATACTCTCTCAATATGTCTATTTACAAGATCGAAGTGTTCATATTATTGGCTCTGGCAAGGTAGACCGCTTTTCAGACGGGCATGTACACGGCCATTCATAGTGGCGCCCTCTGGCGCCCGATATAGGAACTGAAGACTCCAACTTGTAGTCCATGAAATACTCTTTCATTATACCTAGTTCAGATAGGCCAGACCACTGGTCAGATCGGCATGTGTGAAATTCTTGATAGTAGCGCGCACATACGCAATAAAGGTCCCTCTTCATATACTCTCTCTCTACCTCGAAGTGTAGCTATTATTATTATCGAAGTGTTTATATTAATGGCTCTGGCAAGCTAAACCGCTATTATTATAGGCCGTCTTCTCCATCAGGATATAGGCCTTCTCCTCCTCTAGGATGTAGGCCGTCTTCTCCTCCACGATGTAGGCCCTCTTTTCCTCCGGGGCTTAGGTAGTCTTTTCCTCGGGGCTTTAGGTAGTCTTCCCATCCAGGATATAGGCCTTCTTCTCCACTAGGATGTAGGCCGTCTTCTCCTTCACGATGTAGGCTCTCTTCCCCTCCGGTGTTTAGGTAGTCTTCTCCGCTAGGATATAGGCCGCCTTCTCCTCTAGGATGTTGGCTGTTTTCTCCGTCACGATGTAGGCCCTCTTCTCCTCCAGTGCTAAGGTAACCTTCAGTGAATTTCACTCAACTTGAGCGGGATGAATTCGCCACTCTTACTTGAGTGAACTTTTCACTCACGTTTTTTGAGAGAGTATATTCAACAGTGACTTTGCTTAGCCAAGGCTTCATGTTGTATCAACATTGTAAACAATTGCCGCCAAACTGGTAGACGTGAATACGATTACAGTGTGACCTATATGTCCTATCGTTCTTCGCCAGTGTGACAGAAAATCAGTTTACAATTCACCCACGGTATTCATCTCGGATATAATAAGGTTGAGGTAGTCTTTTCCTCCAGGATTTAGGAAGTCCTCTCCTCCAGGATATAAGCCGTCTTATCCTCTAGGATGTAGGCCGTCTCCTCCTTCACGATGTAGGCCCTCCTCTCCTCCGGGGTTTAGGTAGTCTTCTCCTCCAGGATCTAGGTAGTATTCTCCTCCAGGATATAGGCCGTCTTCTCCTCTAGGATGTAGGCCGTCTTCTCCTCCGGGGTTTAGGTAATCTTCTACCCCAGGATTTACGTAGTATTCTCCTTCAAGATATCTTCTCTTTTAGGATGTAGGCCGTGTTCTTCTCTAGGATGTAGGCAGTCTCCTCCTTCGCGATGTAGGCCCTCTTCTCCTCCGGGGTTTAGGTGATCTTCTCCTTCAGGATATAGGCCGTCTTCTTCTCTAGGATGTAGGCCGTCTTCTCCTTCGCGATGTAGGCCCTCTTCTCCTCCGGGGTTAAGGTAGTCTTCTCCCCCAGGATCTAGGTAGCCTTCTCCTCCAGGATATAGGCCGTCTTCTCCTCTAGGATGTAGGTCGTCTTCTTCTTCACGATGCAGGCCCTCTTCCCCTCCGGTGTTTAGGTAGCCTTCTCCTCCAGGATATAGGTCGTCTTCTCCTCTAGGATATAGGTCGTCTTCTCCTTCACGATGTAGGCCCTCTTCCCCTCCGGTGTTTAGGTAGCCTTCTCCTCCGGGATATAGGTCGTCTTCTCCTCTAGGATATAGGCCGTCTTCACTCAAACTTGAGTGAATTTCACTCACACTTGATTTAATTTCACTCAAACTTCAGTGAATTTCACTCAACTTGATCTGTGGCCAATCCAATGGGGATCCAATCGACCCTGACTCTCTTTTGAGAATGTAACGATACAGTGAATGTTCAATTGCTACTTCAGTTATGGAACATATTCAAAGTACATTAATTTGACGTTCATGATGAAAGGCAAGAGAAGAGCAGGCGACTGGAATGAAACTACAACTGGATAGTTGCAATATAAACCAGAGCATGATCTGAAGCTTTACGTGGATTCGGGTAGCGAAAACTAATATCTACGTCTCCGTTATCACAAATATTTGTGAGGTACTTCTCGGCTCATGCCCCAAGGAACCAGATAGAAATCTCGATGTTGAACAGTCACTAAAACCATCTAAGTTTCAATATTTAAACTGAACTGTGAAATTATTGAAAATAATACGAGGCAGATCGGTCCTGGTTGATTTATTCCTACTTCTGGACGTATTGCTCGTCTTCACTCGCGTCTGTTGATTACAGTTCCCATAAGCAAATGGTTAGCTGTTATCACCCACAGCGGAGTTATAGGATTTCTGGAAAATGTATCCGTGAATGTTTTGAAATTTTAAACGTATCACACGAGGCGACTTACAGTTAGGGAACACATGGAAATTGGATCAATGTCAATTTTGCAGCATCTGAAATCCTACTCTTCAACGGTGTGAAAGTATCCCAAAGCTTTCATATCTTCTATTTATGCATCCATCTCTCCTATTAATGTCTTCCCCTGTATTATTTATGCTTTCATCTGTTGTACTTATGCTTGCATTTGTTCTATCTATGCTTATAAGTATACGTATCTGTATATGGTTCCGATTCTATTAGTTCCCGAGGTCCGCCCTCTTTACATGTCACTCGACAAATATATGTAGGTTTATTGTTTTGGCGGGAAATTTAAGCCGAACGACGTCGGGCATTACAGGATAGCTTTTCTGGGTATTCTTGCATTTACCAGGTTTAACCCATTTTGAGGCGTATATTCCATCAGACGTTCACGATGCTCATCTATTAACATCACATGATTCAATTATTTGAGCTGATCTGTCATCACAGCTCCCGAGCTAGCGTATCTAATTCCGCTTAAGCCGGTACTAGGGGCCGTGTGGATATTCATTATCTTCACATGAACAGTTGCAATAAAAGCGCGGCTGAGATACTAAGGCTATGTCCGAGAATCCACCGTATTCTCGGGTCTGAATGTGAGGTGCAGAGGAAAGCTTTTCTGTAGAGTCATATGTTTTTTTTTCTAGTCGCCAGACGTCAATTTTTCCCACCTCTTACATATCGTTCCAATTCAACTGCTCTATTTTTGCCGAACTGGGATTATCGCTATCACAATAGACATTTCAAAGGTAAACCGTGGTACAGGAGACACTGTTAGATATAGGCTACTAGTGTAGTGGTGTTCAACTACGTCAACCTATTGTGAATACATGAAAGGGTAACCTGAAACTGCATTAAAAATCCATGAAAACATCAGTCTACAGCCACCTTACATTAAATGTAGGGGAAGAATGACGATCTTATATACTAGGAATATATCACAATCTCCTCTTGCCTTTCATATGTCTTAACGTATATAGAGCATGACTATATATTCAGTTAAAAACACCGTGTATTCAGTATAGCCATACGATGGGCAGTTTGAGAAGAGACTTTTTGCGAACTGATGCTTGAATCTGTGTCATATTGAAGACGATGGGCGCAAAATCGACGAAACCTGCTGCCAAGCCAACTGTTGTATCTAGCTATAATGGGACTAAACTCACCAACAATTGTGATGAAGTCATCTGGGTTAAAGTTGATGCCGAAAGGGAGCGCATTAATATGGATAAGCTTAACGCTGCAATAAGTGCGGGCGTTACAGCGGTCGGTGTTGGTGTAAACGTCAGTGGTAACGCTGGTCGTGAGAAGCACTTCAGCTGGAATGAAATCACAACGGGATACTCGCAAATTAAACCCGGGGTATCGCTTACTTTTGACGTGGATTTAGGTGGAAAAATTTATGGGATCGTTTATGTCTCAGTTGTTACTAACAGTGGAGAAATACTCCTCGACGCATGTCCCAAGACCTCAACCAAACAGTTCGAGATTACCCATGACCAGGTTGTACGATCCTTCACGCGCAGCCTTCGACAGTGATCGATGTCAGTGTAGAACAGCATTGCATTCAGGTTCTTCCTGCGCATGCGCCGGTGCGGGTGAGGAGGACTAGCAGAAATACGATACTCGGTGACAATGAAAACCCTGTACTGTGCGTAAATTGAATCATTTCCGATGCAAGGCTACACACTGACTGTATTAATTTGACGTTCATGATGAAAAGCAAGAAAAGCGCTAGCGACTGGAATGAAACTACAACTGGATAGTTGCATTATAAACCAGAGCATGATCTGAAGCTCGACGCGGATTTGGGTAGCAACAAATAATATTTATGTTTCAGTTGTTACAAATAGTGGCGAGGTACTTGTCCCAAGCAACCAGATAACGATCTCGATGTTGAACAGTCACTAAAACTAGCATCTAAAGAATAGCAGGTTTGTGGGTCGTACTCCTAGATCTAGATCGCCTTTTCCTTCCTTTTGAACCGTCTTCTCCTCTAGGATTTATGTCGTCTTCTCCTCCAGGATTTATGCCGTCTTCTCCTCCAGGATTATGCCGTTTTCTCCTCCAGGATTTGAACCGTCTTCTCTTCCAGGATTTATGCCGTCTTCTCCAGGATTTATGCCGTTTTCTCCTCTAGGATTTGAACCGTCTTCTCCTCCAGGATTTATGCCGTTTTCTCCTCTAGGATTTGAACCGTCTTCTCCTCCAGGATTTGAACCGTCTTCTCTTCCAGGATTTATGCCGTCTTCTCCAGGATTTATGCCGTTTTCTCCTCTAGGATTTGAACCGTCTTCTTCTCCAGGATTTATGCCGTCTACTCCTCCAGGATGTAAGCCGTCTTCTCCAGGATTTAGGCCGTCCTTTCCTCTAGGATTTGTGACGTTTTCTCCTAAAGATTTTAGGCCGCCTTCTCCTCCAGGACTTAGTCCGTCTTGTCCTCCAGGATTTAGGCCGTCTCCACCAAGATAATAGTGGACCACGCTTCATTGTGGTGGATGCAGTAGAAAAAAAGTATGTTTCAGGTTGATTTTACGAACAAGAAGTATGTTAATTTGAACCGAAAATACCGAGGTGATGACATAGATGACGTTTTAGAGCAGAAATTTTAGATACACTCGTTTTGCAGAACCAGAAACGAGTGTATCTAAAATTTCAGCTCTAAAACGTTCAAAAGTTTCCTGTTGTATCAGCATTGTACAATAATGCGACCAATCCGGTAGGCAATTCAACGCTATTCCTAATTATATCTTTATGTCCTATCGTTAGTCGCCAATGTGACAGTAAAACCATATACAATTCACCCAAAATGGTCATCCTGGGATATAACAAAGCCCTAGGGGTTTTATGCTCGCCATTCACATCGCTATGTTTATGATCGTATGTTGTCATTATATTGCTGTCCTATGGCGAACAATTCATCCAGAGTATGTCAGACCTCTAGGTTAAAATGAAGTAAATGACGTCACTTCCGCCAAAGGTGGATGTTCATAGCCCGCATTAAATGCTCAGTTGTGTTATTACTGGATAATATCATAACTAACTTTTATTGTGTTTCGCTAACTTAGTAAGTGTCGATTAATTTCTGAAAAACTTGTGACAGTCGCGAGCCTGTGTTCTTCTCAGGACACAATCAAACGACGATACCCACGTGACCAGCTCAGACGCTTGAAAAGTGCTCGTCTCAGAAGGCAGTTTACGTTCTCAAACATCATTTGGTCATGAGTGTGGTTTCGTACATTTCACGCGAAGTGGGAGGAGTGGTAATCAAAAACATCAGTGTATAGTTCCAGGTTAAAGTACAAGAAGGTCAGTTTTTCAGGGGCGAACTGAACCTGTTTAGCCTGGAACGTAATGGGACAAAACTATACTTCATTGTTACCTCTATGTCTACACAAGGAACGTATGGAATAGTACACTGGGAATACTCAAGTTGTGAGATGGTGTAAACAGTGGAACTCTCCACATATGAAGGGTCAAATATCTGTCTCACGTGACCTATGGCAGGGCCAGACTGATTATAGTCTGTCCATTTTAATTAGTCGTTTTGAAGCTACTTTGAAGCTTGTTAGTAGTTAACTCCGCACAAATTTTCTTCTTTTTTTTTGCATCGTGTAGAACATACTAAACTCTACAAAAATGACCACTATTACTCCGTGAAAATTGATAATATACATGTATATATCACGCTTGAAAATAACTTCGTAATTCTCTTCATATAAAACTCCAGTATGGGTACAGCTGTTACATATACTGTCTCAGTTACACAGAGAGAGACGCAATAATGTATTCATGTTTACTAGCACAAAGGTTAACAATGCCGTGTACGGCAATAGAGGTGTGTGCGGTTTATCATTCGGCAATTTCACTGGGCATGGCATATAGGCGCACTCCCACGGACCGCCTGCTATTATACACTTATTAACTTGTGACGGAGTCAATATCATGAAACCTGGACCCGAGGTCAGACTTGGCAAAGCAGACCTGACCGAGGCCGCAGGCCGAGGTCAGGTCGCTTTGGCCAAGTCTGGCCAAGGGTCCAGGTTTCATGATATTGACTCCGTCACAAGTTTATAAGTGTTTTATTATACCGGATTTATTAAATGCAGTGAATTATCGCTATGACGCCAGACTTTATGAATAGTTCATGGATAAATCTACAAAGCTGCTTCCAATCTGACTAGAATAATACTGAGAATTTAAAGTTTCAGAAGCGTTTCACAAACCCTGGGTGTTTTGATACAATATAGCCACGGTACTTGTAAACAGTGACCACGTGATCACAATATTGACTCCGGACCTCACGCGCTCCGCCTGACACATAAACAGCTGGGTCAGTGATTGAAAAATATTGACTCGTGGCTGGGTAAAGTTTGACCAATGAAATATCAGAAAACCCTCATGAATATTCAAGAGGTATAATAATACATTATATGGCATCAATGACCTTCTTGCCAGTGAGCATGAATACATTATGACGTCTCTCTATGTAATTTAGGACGGGTACATGATACAGCTGTATTGGAGTTTTATATCGAGAAAATTGCAAAGTTATTTCAAGCGTGATATGTTATCGATATCACGGAGAAATGGCAGACATTTTGTAGAGTTCAGTTTGTTCTACAAGCTGTAGAAAAGAAAATGTATGCAGAGTTAAACTCAGAGTTAAGCTAAATTAGACAACTAATTAAAATGGACAGAATTTAGGAAGCTTTTAAACGAACAGAAATGTACACTGGTCCAAATGTAGCACATTTTTGCCACAAAATCAAAACCAGTATTTCAGGATCACATATTTTGATATCTCTGACTGGCATACGGGTCCTACCATCAAGTCTGTGTAATGACTGAATTAATTTCCTCACGCAGAAAAGTTCGAATTTCTGCGACACAGCAGAGTAACCCAAAATATGAATATTGTCTTTTAGACTATACTCAAAAAGCAGTTTTGCAATGTTAAGGCTAATTGCAAGCCTTAATTACTGGTGTGAAATCTACTCGACAGCTTTCAGGTGTTTTGAAAGTTAGAATGAACTAATTATTTCCCTATACCTGATAAGGCTAAATAACCTGATTTTTTTAAACGAACGCTACCTTATTGAAACCAGACCAAGAATTACCGGATGCTATGTTTAGTTACAATAGGTTAGTGATCTCGTCAAATGCCAGTGGTGGTAGATAGTGATCGGGTTTGCAGATCTGAGTGTGGGTTTATTTTCAATTTAGCCATAACATGTGACTATAATATTATAACGTACGAGCACCGCCTCTTTTGTATAGGCATTATCTAGAAACCGGAACAATTTTCTTCAGACATTTGCATCATGATTTTCCTCATTTCAAGGTTGATAATTTTTCAAAATAAATTTTCTATAGGGTGAAAATGCTGGATCATCAGATCGATCAATCAACTATTAATCCTGAAAGTTTTAGAAGCACTCGTTTCTGGTTCCAGGCTAAAATAAGATCAAGTTTGGACCAAGATCCGACCTGTTATTGGAAACGAATTGATTCATGGAACCCAATGCTTCATATATTCAACGTCGACGTTGCTCGACCAAAGTTTCCTGTTGTATCAGCATTGTACAATATTGCGGTCAAACCGGTAGAAAATTCGACTCTATATGCGTGAAAATGATTACATTGCGACCTATATGTGCTATCTTTCATCGCCAGTGTGACAGAAAATTAGCGTACACTTCACCCATAATCATCCTGGGGATATAAGAAACCCGGAGGGGTTTTATTCCCGCCTTCCACAGCGCTATACATCTATATCCGATATCAATGGCTGTATGTTGTCATTATATTGCTGTCCTATGGTGAATAAATCATCCAGTGAATGTGTCCGACAAGGAACATGTATGGATTAGTACACTGGGAATACTCAAGTTGTGAGATGGTGTAAACAGTGGAACTCTCCACATATGAAGGGACAAATAGCTGTCTCACGTGACCTATTTTAGGGCCAGACTGACAATAGTCTGTCCATTTCAATTAGTCATCTATTATGGATATTGTCAAATATCAGTAGTTACAGGTCTGCGTAATTATTCTTTTTTATTTCGCAGCATGTATGACAAAGGAAACTCTACCAAATGACTACTCTGTGATACTGGTAATATTTCACACTTGAACTAACTTTGTAATTCACTCCAGTACTATTGTTTCAGGGTGAGTAAAGTGAATAGGATTTAACGTCGTTTTCAACAATATTTCAGTCATATGACGACGACCCAACTAAGCACCACCCAGCCAAGTTGCGTTCCTGTTGCTTCAAAGAATAAATCTTTGAAGCAACATGGAACCAGACACCCTCCATCCATCCTATATAACACTGAGAACAGCATAAGGCACAGACGGGACGTTTACATTGGTGCAATAAAGACAAGTGTAATTACAGTGCTAGATACCACATTATCAAGTTCCCTTTGCTTCTCCACAAAGTGTATTGAAGCAACAGGAACCTGTGACCACCCGAACGTTTCAGTAACATAGGGAGACGTCATAACGCATTCGTGTCCACCGACACGAAGGTCAATAATGCCGTGTACGGTCATACAGGTGTGTGCAGTTTGTCATCCGGACATTTCAATGGACTTGGGATATAAAGTGGCATACCCACAAACCGCCTGTTATTAATTTAAGGCATAAATGACCATTGTCAACTCGAGCATGAATATATATATATGTATGCGCCACGCTGTCAAATATACTCGGGTGTGAATATATTTGCTACAAGTATATGTGGTGAAATTTGAGATAATAAAATCCATCTGTGGTGTTTCATTGAAATTAGACGAAGTTGTGTCCCTTTGCTCATATATGGATTATATTAACCATCCTTCAGAATAATAGTTAACATAAAGTGAACAATGTCGTTATATTTCATGTCCTTTGAAGTGTGATTGCCCTAACCTGATTAAGGACTCCGTGTACATAAAAATAATAAAATTTACGTAGTTGAGTCCAGCGCTCATTCTGCACGTATAGCAGTTCACCATGGAACAACTAAATCGGTATAGTTTTTTATAAATGTCGAAATCCTGTATCATTGATAAATTATCTTGTAAGAATCCGTGTCACAGTTTTCATTAGATCCGAACACATGTTTTGTAACAGTTCAAACAATTGAAGACGGCCGCCATGATGACATCACAGTGACGACATTTTCAAAAACGACATGTTTTGGACGATTTTTTTTTTTTTTTTTTTTTTACTTATGTGCTTTCTCCGCAAAACCTGCATTATAAATTTAGGAATAATAATCTGATTCAAAACAAAATAGCTTTTGCCCATTTTTTCTCTCAGAAAAGAAGGAATTTTGAAGAAATATGATGAAAACATCACTTTTATGGTACTCCACATGGTCGCCATTTTAAATTTACCCACGCTCATCTACTTGGGGGGTTATGCAAATAGGTTTAAAATGACCCCAATTTGATAAATTAAAAGTCACGGAGTGTCAGCTCTCAAGTTTTTGTCGTTCCAGAGACAAGAGCAAAAAACGAAGAAAAGCGGTAAGTGCCCCCCAGGCCAAGTAGGGTTGACAGGGCATTCCAGAAGGCAGTGTCTCCACAGCGCATACGTAGTTTACTCTTTCTCTACTACTCAGGTTTTCGTGCGCAATTAAAGAGATTAATCTTTGCCTATTTCCAGTGCACATCCAATCATGCGCGATAAATTAGTAAATAAATAATCTGATTTCAAATGAAAAGATCTTAAGTCTTAATTTTCTTGTGATCCTCTGCTCGGGGTTTTAGGGAAATAGGATCACAAGGATCCCCAATATGATAAATTACAAAGTCATGGAGTGTCAGCTTTAAATTTTTTGCCGTTACGGATATAGGCTAGAAAGTTTGAAAAAAGGTCACAGTTTCGTCGTCTGTGGTTTACCGAATTGCATCGTGAAGTTGTTCCTGAAAATTCGTCGTCTGTGGTAACCTAATTGAATACAGATTTCGAAAAGAGTATCGTAAAGTTCTTTCCTGACAATTCGTCGTCTGTGGTTTACCTAATTGGATACAAATTTCGAAAAGGGCATCGTAAAGTTGTTGTAGCCGAGTCTATCCAAGCTGTATTTTTCTTTCCATTCAACATATAACATTTCATCTGGAAATGGCGGAAAAAAATCTTAGGTATTGAACCTGAACAATCGCATCTTTCAAATTCAAGCGAGAAAATTAAAATTGCAGAATAAAATAGGTTCTGTATACAACCCTCTGTGGTAATTCTATGCGATTTGGCACATGGGTTCACGATATCAACTTTACAGTGGAGGCGTCTCTTTTCATTTGGGGATACTAGCATTTCTCACTACAGCGATATATTCTTACCAAACGGATAGCATGTGTGGTGAATAGATTAATTAACCAACGTGACATTCGACTCTTGCGCACCATGCTAACCGGCATGTGCGCATGCGCAGGGGTCAAATGTCATTTCTCGATCACGTCATCGGGACCTGAAGTGACGGTCATTCTCCACGACATGGATTTACATGGATTCAAGATGCGATTCTGATCGAGAATTGAGAGCTGATACTCCGTGACTTTGTAACTTATCATATTGGGCTCATTTTGATCCTATTTTCACGACCCCAGAGCAGACGATCACCAGAAAAGTGATGTTTTCGTCAGATTTCTTCAATTTGTGCCTTTATACATGGAAAAGTGAGCAAAAGCTATTTTATTTCATATCAAATTGTTGTTTGCTAATTTGTCATGCAGTTTTAGCGAAGAAAACGCCTAAATAAAACAAAACCAGAAAAATCTGATCGAAAAATCTGTCAAAAATGTCCTTTTTAGAAATTACGTCACCTTGATGCCATCATGGCGACCATCGAGACCTGCCTATACCTACGCCACTACTCATTGACCCATAGGGCGACTGGTGAACCTTGGAGATGCATGTTGACCCTGGAGTGTATCCAGAGCAGACAGGAGACTCCTGAACTCAGAGATACTAGTTTTGTGGGTATGGAAGGACGGGTAGGCCTAGCATGGTAGAGTAACCCCCCCTCCCCCCCCCCGGGTACAGAGTAAATGAGTGAGTGAGTGAGTGAGTGAGTGGGTGAAGAACGAGCGAGTGTGTAAATGAGTGAGGCGTGCCCAACGCCCGTCTCAATGAAATCACGTCCTAGCGCAGGTGAGTAGGAACACCACAAATACTGAGAAAACACAGAACCATACCTATACATTAGCCTATGGGTGTAGTCCATGCTCAGCACAAGTCTAACTGCCTAGTCCAAAGAGAATAATAAGCCCATTGCGTACGATACATATTCTTGTCCCTTCGATCACATCTATGGGTGTGTTTACAATCCTCTTAGGCTCGTTTCTTGTACAATCAGAAGCCGTCATTTTCGAACTATCATTCTTCGGCCGTGTTCGCTCTATTGGAAGAGTCTAAGCTGAGCATACCAAATACCTTACCCCAACTCTCGCGAGAACTATCTCTAAGGATCACAAACACAGTGTCAGACATCTCGTTTCAACGCTCTCAACGCTCTCACACACACACAAGGGGAAGACCCGATTCCCCATATCTACATTTTCATTACTTTGTATGGGTTGAAATTGACCGATTTCGGAAACATTGTCATTTCAACGCTTTTACGTCCTTTTGTAGCATTAGCTCCGAAAATGAAATGATCAATCAGAGCATGGTTTTAGAACAGATAATATTAGTCCGGCAGCCAGCGGGTGCACCTTGCGCTTGAGGTCCCACAATAGGTTTGAATGGTTTTGACATCTATGGACCATGCAGATAACGAAACCGAAGGGTGCCCACCTGGCACCGGCACCCTTGAGCATTTTGATAAAACACCTTGTTTCCATGGCAACCACAGGAAAAATAACTAATATTATAAGAATGTGAATAATTTGATCAATATGATCTCCAGAGAGATTAAACTTGCCACATTGTATCTATGAGTTAAGCTCTACCCGACAATGTAACATTATCCAAGATGGCCGTCCTGCATGGTGACGAATTTTTGGCCAGATTTGTCAATTTTTGTATTTGTGCCAATTTCTCCACATTAATCGATGAGTAAATTAGAAAATAATGATATGATATAAAATAAAATACTTTTGGCCACTTTTACCTCACAAAATAAAAAATCTAGAAGATAAATGGCCAAGATACCATATTTTTTGCGCCCATACGGCCGCCATCTTGAATATGCCCATGAAGCTTTGACCTGAGGCTAATAGACTCGTATTGACCACAACGTGATTAGCTATAAATCGCAACCCTAATCTCAATATTTCGTAGTTCCACAACCACAGTAGGAAGATTGTTAATGGTGGGAGGGGAAGATCCCAGATATTCCGGAATTTCAGATACATATGGCATTTTTCTTTGTTCCGTTTAAGGACAATTTAAACCCCTCGAGAAATTTGACTAAATGTGTTCCTGGAACTACAAGTGATATACTGTTAGTTCTCGAGGCTCGCCATCTGTACATGTCGTTCGACAAATAGATGTAGCTTTATTGTGTTGGTGGGAAGTTTAAGACGTACGACGTCGGGAATTACAGGATAGTTTTTCTGGGTATTCTTGCATTTACCAGGTTTACCCCATGTTGAGGCGTTTACTCCATCAGACGTCCTCGATGTTCATCCATTAACATCAGATGCGTTGTTTGAGCTGATTTATCATCACAGCTTACGAGCTAGCGTATCTAATTCCGCTTAAGCCGGTGCTTGTGGCCGTGTGGATACTTCATGGTCTCCACATGAACAGCTGCAATAAAAGCGCGGCTGAGATACTAAGGCTACGCCCGAGAATCTGAATGTGAAGTGTCGATGGAAGCTGTCCTGTGGAATCATATGGTTGCTTTTTAGTCGCCAGACGTCGACAGTTTTTCCAACCTCTTGTAAATCGCTCCAATTAACTTAACAAAATGACCATATGTTCAAGGAAATTGCTTTTCAACGAAGATGTGACATTTTATCTACGTGGACCCTGACTCAATACTAGACAGAAATGGAGCACACTTTGCTTTGAACAAACATTATGAATTTGTTATAATACTCGTACAAACATGTTTCGGGATTTATTCTTTTATGAAAGACCCAAATACGAGTTGGAGCCGCTTTATACCAACTGTGATTCTGTTGATTTCTTATTTTTCCGTGATTTCATATTTTTTTATTTTATCCCTATTTATTATAAATAGTCATTATAAACATATGTTTTGATACGTGACGTTTTAAAACAAAACCGTATCGAATCACTGACATTTCATTTCGCCATTCGATCCCATGATCGTAATGTTGTGAACAACTATACATGTACGTGTATGTTGCACTAAGCTATTGTCGCACGTGTTTGTTGCACTAAGCTATTGTCGCACGTGTTTGTTGCACTAAGCTATTGTCGCAAGGTCAAACACCCCCCGCAATTGATTAGAGCGAGTGAGTAGAATCTTAACGTAGCTTTCAACATTTTTCAGTCATATCGCGACACATTATCCCCACATCGGATCAACCCGTCCTTGATCTATCCTTTATCCTAAGTTTTAATGTGTGTATGTTTTAATGTGTTGGATTACTAAGTTATTTACTTGAATAATTAGAATTTTACTTGATCGTCGCTATATACTGAAATATTGCCCTTAATTATTATATACTGAAAATTGCCCTTGACCTTAATTCTCTCTCTCTCTCTCTCTCTCTCTCTCTCTCTCTCTTGTATATTATCGCTAACCACTGGAAAACGGGTTCGTTAGTGAACACTGTTTCTGTGCCATCCAGTTGTTATGGAATGCCAAGGCGGAAAATATCCAAGACAAGTTTTCTTCAAACTATTTCAGGTGACACTCACACTTTCCAGGCCAAGACTGCATATTTCAGTTCAGAGAAATAGACAAATAAATGGTGTCCAAAAACGAGCTTCATTTTTTCATTCACGACGAAATTTTAGTCCAAGAGGCAAATAGTCGCTGAAGATGACAAAATTTGATCCAAGACTGCACGTGAAAACACGAAGTGATGATTTCACTTCCCCGATCAACACATGTGCTGACAAGACAACCCGTACCTTCCGCAAACATTTTCACCATAATTACTCGGTAACTAATTTTACCCCGATTCGCACAACAATAAATGTAAACAGTTCTGTTCACTTTCTGTGAAATCATAAGAGGTAAAATTTTCATATTAGGCCATATTATATTCGCGCCTAGGGTTGAATGTTTTTGTTGATTTGACCTGTATGCGAGGTTATCGTGACCTGCCATTTTGTGCTGCCTGTCTTCATCCAGCCAACTGGGGAATGGTATTTTGGTAAAGCCGTTCATTATAACGCACTAGGCCAGTGTAGCACTGATGGACTGTTCTATATAGTACGATGGTACATCCACATAGTAAAGAAAGGCCCCAACGGAGCTAAGGCTGAGCAGTGTAAAAGAGTATGCCACTTTTTAAGATGGGAGATGATCATACAAATGCAAATTGGTTAAAATTATCGAAAGATGTGACGTCATCACTCAATGTTGCCACGTGCAGTCTTGGCTTTTTACGGGCAGTATTTGTATCATCTTGAAAGATTTTTTGCGTCTTAGACTAAAAGTGTGTCTTCAATGCAAAACAACGCTCGTCTTTGACAACACTTGTTCGTCTTGAACATAAACAATACTGTTGAACTGAATATAATACCGTTGAACTGAAAAATGCTGCCTTGGTCCAGAAGTGTGTGTTTTGATCTAAAATATTGAGTTGAAAAGCAATTATAGGTATTGAATCTAAACTCTCGGTAGTAGTTAGCCTGACCTTATACCCCCAAATGACCTCTGTGACCTTGGTCACGTGACATGACGTCATCATTTGGTGTCAGCCGTATTTGAGAAATCGTGTATGTAGAAATACATGTATATTCTTTGATGTTAAAAAGAAAGGTGTGTATTGCCCCGATACATGTATACTATGTTAAAGGTAATACATGTACTTTAAAGGGGTTACAATGGAGGGCATGGATGAATGCTTTTCAACAATGAATGGCCTTGAAATAGTTGAATAATGCTTAACATAGGATCACACAGGGAGAGATCACAGGGAGAGATACATGTACAGGGTGTGTGTACATGTGTGAAGCTAAGCTAGCTCACAGTAGTCCCCCCCTCCCCTGGATAAGGGGAAAGAAGTCCGTATACCCCCAAATGACCTCTATGTGACCTGATCACGTGACATGACGTCATCATTTGGTGCCAGCCGTATTTGAGATCGGAGAGCTCCCTGTAAAGTGGCATGTTAAAAAATAGGTGTATATTGGGCCGATACATGTGTACTGTGTGAAAGGCAATACATGTACTTTAGGGAGGGGTGTTTACAATGGAAGGGTTGTTTGTGGATGGATGAATGATTTTCAACAATGGATGGCCTTGAAATAGTAGAATAATGTTTAAGATAGGCTCACACAAGGGAGAGATACATGTATACGGTGTGTGAGTGTGAAGCTATGTGTTTAACTCACAATACTCCCCCCCCCATTCACATATGATAAAAAGGTAAAACGGTGTGTTTATAATTCTATTTTTAAAATATATTAAGTTGAATATAGTGGGTTTTGTATGTTTAAAAAGATCAAATGTATACTTCTAATTTGCAGGGATTTTTCCTAATGATTTTTTAATGTATACTATTGGTCATGTGGGTGTTTCTGGTGTTATAAATTGGTTTGTGCTCGAAATTACAAGCGTCTGCTCCGTCATTCATAATTCTGCCGTCGTCCAATAAATAATATCCGCGTCCATAATCCAAAGATCTATTCCATATTCCCATATAACAGTATTAGCACCAAATTCAAAAAGACAATCATAGTATACATAAACATAGGCTTGTCTCCTGCAAGAGAGAAGCGGTCATCAGTTTTCAATGATGCCGGCAAAAGTTAGAAGTTCCTCCTTCGAAGATCTGGTTGGGACTGTACTCTGAAATACGTCGGCTACTTAGATGTCTCCATTTACAGTTTCAATATTACAATATTTCAGGTATTTTGGAATTACAGCATCTTAACATGGCAGTGTGGCCGACGTCACAGGAGCTACGAAGTAGAGTAGACATTAGAACTCCGACGCGCACTGAGCTCTTGGAAATCCTCCGCCCCAAGTTGAAATCCTGCCTGTATTAAGATGGGAACAGCCCAAGTCAGAATCATCGGTGATTTTCATCAAAAATCACCTTCATCAAAGTAGGTCAGGTCAGAACTTGCTGGTAACAGTCTCCTAATACACCTTCATGCAAAAAAATCAAGGTTCTAATGTCATCGGTTATCCTTATTTTGTCGACGAAAGGATTCGAATGGACTCGCTGACTAGCCAATACTTCGTAGGAATATATCGGCTTTTATATTACCTACTTTTTTGTTCGTCGAAGTTTGCACTGATATTCAGAATATTTGTAAAGTTACCGATACATTGATCACGTTTGCTATGAACAGTTCACTGATACACGTAAACCTGAAGACAAGCAAATTGGAAGATCAGTAACACGGCTAGTATTTCCATGTTACCGCAATGTTCTGGGAGCAACGACGGTTGAGCACGACCACTGGTTTGGAACGGTGTGACAATATAAACGCATTTCCCCTTACAATCCTTACAGCCGGTTCTGTGGAATGATAGACCCGTATGTTGAAATACATGTATAGTCTTCCAATACGTGTATGTTATGTTAAACACACTACATGTAACAGTATTTCATGTATATAACAAAGAAGTGGATGGTTACAATGGAAGGTGATTTGGGGAGGGATGAATGCATTTAAAGAATAGATGGCCTTGAAAGGTTCACACAAGGGAGAGATACATGTATATGGTGTGTGTGTGTGCGAAGCTCTGTATCAAGTTTAACCCGGATACCCCCCTCCCCCTTTCCACTCAATTCACATACTCGAAGTTTAGGTTGCATGAAAAGTTAAAATAAAAAGGTAGCCTTAAATATAGATAGGGCAAGATTTGTCTCATTGATGAATGAATACATTGGACTTGTAGCGTAAATAATTTACGGTATCGTACGGTGTTGGTTTCTCCTGTTTTAAATTGTTTGCGTATAATTAGATATTTCTCTTTCGGAAGATTTGACTGGACCTGCTTGGGCCTGTACTCTGAAATACGTCAGGTACCTAGATTTCTCCATTTACAGTTTTAATATTACAATATTTTCGTTATTTTGGAATTACGCTATCTTAATATAAGGGTTTTAATATTGCCTATACGTTTGATCCGGCGAAGTTTTAATTTTTTCAAAGTTACATGGAACACCTTCGCTCTGAACAATTCGCTATATGTACACCTGAAGACTACCGAGGTAGATCACTAACACGGCTAGTTTTTCCATGGTAGCCCCATGTTCTGTGGCAATGGCGGATTAGTACGTCCGCTCGCTTGGAATGGTGTGGTAATAGAATGCGTTGCCCTTTACAGTCCCATGTATTTGGAATAAAGGCCCCTTAGATCAAATAGCGACAGAGCCTGAGTACATGTATAAACTCCGCATGGCCTCTTGACGACGAGTATCAAAAGCAGAAACACGGGAAGAACAAAACAAAAATGGAATATCTTAATCATGTAGAATAATATATGGTGTTGAAGTAGTCGACGACCGATATAAATTCCCGACTTAGTCCCCCTGGTCCTAACTAGGGTCTATTACCGATGACGAGCTATATCTTGCACCTTATACCGGTAAATTTTAACGAGGTGATATTTCCTTCAGTAAATGGGTTCAGTGAATATCTACACAAACTTAATGTACCAGCCCTTCGATTTGATCCTATGTTACCCAATCCTCCCTATGGAAATTTCCATGATTGAAATAGTTTATAAATAAATAAATACTATCTGCGTGGAATGTGATTCAAGAAAGGTTTTTTAAATATGTTTAAAGCGGTGTGAAATGTGAGAAGAAGAATTGTTCCTGAACACATCCACGTTTAACCCGACATCTGCCCGATAATGTAATACGTGTACACATGCTATACGCTCAGAGCAGTGTTTCGGATATTTTCGGGCTATATCTATGATATATAAACATATCCCAGGCATATCCTCATCAGGGGGGGCCGTAGAAAACTCAAATTTCAATATATGACCTAGACCGTATGCTTACTTCCGTACACCGCGCCTAATCCGTTGTAAGAGCTAAAAGCGCCCCCTCAACGCTGAAAGGGTATAACAGAAAAGAAAAAAAAACCTATGAGGTATCGGGCGTGTAAAATGTCGAAGACCTGTCTATTAACGCTCAATTGAAATGGACTTTGTTCTATAGGATAATAAAACAGATCTCGACAGTTGTTCAGTCGGGAGTATATGCTACCTATCGGCGAAAAGATACACGTGTCTGGGAATCTGACATTGTAGACCTCTGTATTTGTCGGACCATGATATGGAATGGCCGCGAAATCTAAAATTATAACCCCGTGTACGTCTCTGCATGGCGTGTGTATACACCTCTTCGCCTCGTATCCTTTCTTGGATAGATAAGAAAAAGCATCAGTACCTCTAATTAAGCCCGTGAGGACTCATTTCGGTTTCATTTTCAGTAAGGAAAAAATATTTCGCCATGACTTAAGCTCCACAACTAACAATATTTATTATTTAGGAAAATGCTGAAGCACTTCCACTCGGACTGCGAGGCAAAAGTAATTGCGAATTAGAAAGATTTATGTTTTTTTCGCGATAGATGAACAGAATGCGTCGCTTCTGTAAACGAAGCCATAACAAAGACAGCAATGTTGGTTGTTCTTTGCGAACTCAGTCAGACAAATCATGAAAGTTAAGAAAAACAAAATTCAAATACCGTGACAATCCGATAAATCCGACAGCAAAAGCCTTCTCGTCCTTTCCATTCAAACTTCAACAGTAGTGTATAAAGGCGAAATTTCGTAGCACTTCTGTTGATACGAAGGGAAAATGGACGGAGGAAAAAGAGAAGAAAAATGGGAGATGTTTGACCTATGATATTTGACCTCGGGTTACTCTGTCCACGTGGAGAAAGGACTTCGGTCAAGTGATGGGCTGTGTGAATGAAAAAATTATGAATTTTCCCGGATCGCTAAAAAGCGGAAAGAACAGGGGAAATTTCACTCAACTAGCTCTAGGTGGGGCAACATTGATCCTAATGGTCGGGAAGGCTCTCGACGTGAAAGCAGAGCGAGTTTTAAAGAACGTCATCGACGTCCAATTATATTAGCATCGGATTCTGCATAGCCACGAAATAATAGACATCAGACTTATTCTCTCGAAAGAGAAACGATCAACACTCTGGAATAACGTCAGGGAATATAGGAACACTATTCTCTACCCGCCGACAACACCAGTCCTAAGGCGGTAACGCCAGTTAACGCTCGCCACCGTCAATATGGACGCCCGTTAACGCACGCCAACGCCCGTTTTGACGCCCGTCGACGCCAGAGAGAGAGAGAGAGAGAGAGAGAGAGAGAGAGACCTCGCGTTTCGTAAATGTTACCGCGCCGGATGTTACATCATACCTATATGGTCGGTGAGCCGTTATGGGCATGTTTACAGGTCATTAAACTACAGAGTGACATTAGTCTGAAGCCCCCTCTTATCAGTGTACGATGCAAAAAACCCTCAATGTCGTACTTCAGCATCATTTCGGCCATCTTCGTCATCTTTTCGTTTTCTCAGTGTTCAATGAGAACCCATCGTTGATACGTTATACGTCAGAAGCACCGTCGTATATTTCCGTCATTTTTCTCCTTTATCTTTGTCCGAAAATAAGCAGTCATAGTTATGCGTCAGACTCGCTTTCTGTCAGTGCGGGATACTCCAATGGCAGCATGTCCTTGAACAGCTGTTTTCGCATTTTGACAGCGTTTTTCAGAGCCTCCCTGGGGGGTAAACCCATATCTTCTTCCAAGTAGCGCTTCGTTTTCATGATGGACCTATGATTATGATCTCTCTTCATTTCAATAGGAAATAAGTTATACTGTTCGTAGAGGGTCATAGCAGATTTTCTTATTCGAGGTAGCATGTCGATGTACGCCCGCTGTATTGCCTCTTCGTCCGGTCCCTCTGCCTCGATAGTCTCGGCGTGTGCATCAATAGCCTCATTCACAATGAGATCCCAAAATGACGGTTCGCTGCTGACCATATCTGAATCGTTCAAGTTCTCGCCTTCGCCGGTCGAGCTATCATTGTCCGCGTGGGAGGATGAGCTCCCATCCTGGGACGACCGAACACTGTCGGCGTCAGAGGGCGAACATTCATTATCCGTACCAGGTGACAACACCTCATTATCCGTACCAGGTGACAACACCTCATTATCCGTACCGGCGGACAGGCCCTCAGTTTCCCCTTCAGCCTCTTCATATCCGTGAATATTTCTCTTGTGTCTCAGCATATCGTAGTACCTGGTGAACTTCCGATCACAAATAGAGCAAGTCATGTTGCCGTGTTGAACGACACTGGAGAACTGCGTTAGTCTTCAGACAGCGTTGCTTATATGGATGGGCATCAAAGAGAGAGGAATTTCGGCGTTAAAGAATTTGAGCGCATGCGCACTCGTCAGGAAGGGCGGTTGGACGATCGGTTATGCGTTATGGCTTTATGTTAGGGCGTTAATGCGTTCAGATAGAACCTTAAGCTCTTGAGACGGCGTTAATGGGCGTTCAGATGAAGGGTGGCGTACGTTAACGGGCGTTAACGCCCGTCTTAACGTCCGCCAACGCCCGTCTTAACGCCCGCCAACCCCCGTCGACGCCTAGGTCTCTCTCTTTCCCCCTCTCTCTCTCTCTTCTTCTCTTTCTCGTCAACGGGGTTTGGCGGGCGTTAAGACGGGCGTTGGCGGACGTTAAGACGGGCGTTAACGCCCGTTAACGTACGCCACCCTTCATCTGAACGCCCATTAAGGCCGTCTCAAGAGCTTAAGGTTCTATCTGAACGCATTAACGCCCTAACATAAAGCCATAACGCATAACCGATCGTCCAACCGCCCTTCCTGACGAGTGCGCATGCGCTCAAATTCTTTAACGCCGAAATTCCTCTCTCTTTGATGCCCATCCATATAAGCAACGCTGTCTGAAGACTAACGCAGTTCTCCAGTGTCGTTCAACACGGCAACATGACTTGCTCTATTTGTGATCGGAAGTTCACCAGGTACTACGATATGCTGAGACACAAGAGAAATATTCACGGATATGAAGAGGCTGAAGGGGAAACTGAGGGCCTGTCCGCCGGTACGGATAATGAGGTGTTGTCACCTGGTACGGATAAT